>PVKY010001905.1:0-28662 GCA_004027775.1 Bradypus variegatus | reverse complement strand
GGGACCCGGCACAGGCTTCAAGGAGACGGCCTTCCTGTACGCGGTGTCCGCGGCCGCCCTCACCCACGCGCTGGCCCGTGCCTGCAGTGCTGGACGCATGGAGCGCTGCACCTGCGACGACTCCCCGGGCCTGGAGAGCCGGCAGGCCTGGCAGTGGGGCGTCTGCGGCGACAACCTCAAGTACAGCACCAAGTTCCTGAGCAACTTCCTGGGACCCAAGAGGGGAAGCAAGGACCTGCGGGCGCGGGCAGACGCCCACAACACCCACGTGGGCATCAAGGTGAGCGCCGCCCCGGGCTGCCCCAAGCACCTGCCCCAGCCAGGGTGCAGAGCCAGAGGCACAGACACACACACACACACACACACACACACACACAGCTGTCCCAGGATGAGCTTCATCCCTTCAACAAACATTCCCAGGCACCTATTCTGGACGAATACCAGGCACCAGGAATATAGCAGGAGTAGGGAAGGGGCCTGGGCCTGGGCAGCAACTGGGCAGCGGGTGGGAGCCTGGGTGAGGTGGGAGCATGTTGGGAGAGGGGTCTCCATTTCCAAGGACGGGGCCTTCCCAGAGGTCCTGGAAACCAATGTCATCTGAAAACTTTGATCTGGTGCAACCCCTACCTCTCCTCCTCCATTTGTGGATGGGAAGATGGCAGAAGCCCAGAGAAGGGATGGGGTTTAGCCAAAGTCACATAGCAGTGGGAGAACCGAAGGGTCAGCAGTATCCAGGCCTGTTGGGCAGGCAGGCAGGCAGAGGCCAGGGCTCCAGTACTTTAGGAAATAGGATTCTCTGTTCAGTGTCCTCATCTCCAAGTTGGTGTAAACCAGGGCTGCTGGGTTTAGTTGTGCAAGTTGTCTACTCCACAAGAATTCCGGGTGCAGGGGAGGAGCTGGGGCTGAGCTCCACCCTAACTTGCTCAGTGAGGCTGCAGGTAGGCACAGGGCTACCTCTGCCCAGACAGTGGGGAGCCTTTTACTGGTTTGCACAAAGGTGCTGCGTGGGCCACCTTCGGGCCTATTCACCCCCATCGTGTGAAACTTCCCCTCCCTCTCTCCCACCCTCCTGCCATTCCCCTGCCAGGGCTGGATGCTGGAGGCAGGCGTGGGGCCTTCAGACAGCTGGCCCCAGACCTCTGACCTTGCCCCCATTCCCCCTCTGCTCCCCACAGGCCGTAAAGAGTGGCCTCAGGACCACGTGTAAGTGCCACGGCGTGTCGGGCTCCTGTGCCGTGCGCACCTGCTGGAAGCAGCTCTCCCCGTTCCGCGAGACAGGGCAGGTGCTGAAGCTACGCTATGACTCAGCTGTCAAAGTGTCCAGCGCCACCAACGAGGCCTTGGGCCGCCTGGAGCTGTGGGCACCTGCCAGGCTGGGCAGCCCTGCCAAGGGCCTGGCGCCCCGGCCCGGGGACCTGGTCTACATGGAGGACTCACCCAGCTTCTGCCGGCCCAGCAAGTACTCACCGGGCACCGTGGGCAGGGTGTGCTCCCGGGAGGCCAGCTGCAGCAGCCTGTGCTGTGGGCGCGGCTACGACACCCAGAGCCGCCTGGTGGCCTTCTCCTGCCACTGCCAGGTGCAGTGGTGCTGCTTTGTGGAGTGCCAGCAGTGCGTGCAGGAGGAGCTCGTGTACACCTGCAAGCACTAGGCCTGTGCCCAGCTGTTCAGCCGGCCTCTCTGGGCAGGTATACGCAGTGTGCAGGCCCACACCAATGCACGTGCCAGTGCCCGTGGGTGTGCGACTCAGGGCTCCTCTCCCCACTGCCCCTCGCCAGCCTTTTATCCCCCTTGGCACTCAGCAGAGAGAAGGGCATGTTCCACCTCTGAACACAAGACCCCTGCTTTGCCGAGGACTTAGAGCAGGAGTGCAGAGTGGGGGAAGGATGAGGAGGGAAGTTAGGGAGACCAAGAGGGGCCAGGACTGAGGTCTTGGTGGGAGAGAGGGGACACCCCTCCATCTTGTTCCTGGGATGGGTGGCCTAGGGCCAGCCAGCTGTCCGCAGGGGAGGCCGCTGGGCCCGGGATGCAGAGGGAGGCGGAGGAGCTGGAGGCTGGGTCAGTTCAGCCCTGGTGCCCGCGGGCATCACACTCCTTCGCTGCCCTGCAGCTTTGCCTGTGTTAGAGATGGCGAGAAAGGCCAGGTGGTAGGAGGTGTTAGTCTGGAGAAAGGAAAGCTTCCAGGCTCAAACAGGTGGACCCAGGTCAAGATACGTGCCCTGGAGTCCTGTGTCCTTCATTTGGGTTTTCAAATATGTGGGCATTGAGGCCATATTTTGCCTGAGTGCTGAGTTCTCCACCTAGGCCGGTTTAGTAGGAGCTCGAGTGGTTGACATCAGGTGGGGAGAGCCAGCCCCAGATTCAGACAGTGCACCCCAGGTGGAGCCGTAGACAGTGACCCGTTCCCCGGTGGCCAAAGGAAACTTGGTCCCAGCCCAGGAAGGGGTGACTCAGTCTCTTGGTGCCAGGTAGGGGTGTGTCACGCACGGGCTCTCTTTCTCCTCCCCTGGAGTCTGCACTGTCATCTGCCTGTGGCCGGGGCTGTGCCGGACGCCCCACCACCAGCTGACAGCCGTGACACAGGAGAAGAGCCAGCTCCTGGCTCCATTTCGACTCTTTTGGATGCTCATCTCGTTAAACCCTTTGTCCTGGCTGGAATTACCGGTGACTGCGAGCATTTGCCAAGCCCGGCATCCTAGCAGCCCCCTTCGTTTAGCAGGGGCCCCTCCCTTTGCTCTCGTGTTGACTCACCTGACAAAGAGAAGTGAACGTGCTCGTTTCCTTGGCCACCTTCCAAGGCCCTGCCTGGGAGGAGGGTGAGAGATTGGCACACACGGGCTCATGGGTGCATGCACAACCCTTGGGCCTGGCCAGCTGAGGGTTCCACTTGGCAGCACCCGCCTCTTGGTTCAGCACGAGGGCCTTGCAGGGGTTATTTCCTTGGGGGGCGCGTGCTTCCCCAGAGCAGGGCCCGATGCCAGCTAGGAGGCAGTGACCTCCTTCGGGAAGCCCTTGGCTGCTTTGCTGGCCCTGCCGCACCCCTCTGTCAGCTTCCTCTCTCCCTGAACCGAGAGGTGCTGACCTGCTGCAGATCTGGAAACTCCAGAATCAGCTGAATGTTTGGGAACCTTGTCTGTGCCAACCTCAGGAGGAGGCCTCCAGGGCTGGACCCCAGCAGACCCCCTAAGACCTCCGGTGGCGAGGAGGAGCTGCCCTGCCTTCAGTGGATCCGGGCAGCCCAGGGGATGCTGGAAGGATTGTTGATTGCAGAGACTCGAACGAGAAGCCAAACAGACCCTGAGACGCCCTCACTACATGGGCTTTGCTGCCCTGAGCTGCTGGCCCACATCTTGGCAGGAAGAGAAGAAAGAGTGGAAAATAGGTTTTCCAGTTTCTTCTACTCCCCTACCACATGGAGACCTTTTCTCTGCTGACCTGCTCCCTTTTGCTCCTGAGACCCCATCTCTGCATCCACCCTGGGCCCATGGTGGTGGAGACCTCACTAGCAGGAAAAGGGGCCTGGAGCAGCTTTGGGGCCACAGCACCCCAAGCCATTCGACACGCCCCCTACAACCCAGCTGCATGTAGGCAGCGCCGGGGCTGGGAGGACAAAGGGTTGAGTTGAAGGGACGGAGGCCTTGCTGGCTGCCAGCACTTGCAGCCTGGGCCAGTGGCACGGTCAGAACACCCCCGAACCCCCGCAGGCTTGGGGTCCTCTGTCCAGGCCCCTCCCTCTCCTCTTCATCCTTGCTCCCTCCCCTCCTCCTCATTCAGTCACCCTAAAGGTCCACCTTTGGGGCCTCTTGGGAGCAGAGTGACCACTGACCCCTCACTCCACAGCTTTAAGGGAAACACTCACAGGGTATTTTTATCTACCTCATATAATCTAGTTTTTAGGGCAAAGGAGAATAATTTATATAGCTAAGATATATGAAAAAATATTTATGTATTTATATAGTGTCTATATCTCCTAGGCAGCCCACGTGGGGTTTGTCTGCTCCACAAGTAGCCGTCTGCCTGGGGGGTACAGCCTGGGCTGACTGGGGCCCCCACTGAGCTGGAGCCGGGAGGCTGGGGAGGAAGTCACGTGGGCTCCTGTGTCCCACGACTGGCCAGTCTGGGTGACGGAGCATGTGTTGATTTCCTCTGTGCACAGGCCCTGGGGGTCACAATCTGGACCTCCCTTGTCCATCTCTGCAAATTCTTTGCCCTTCTGGGTCCCAGGTGCCCCTCCTCTGCTCTGGCAAAGCTCTGTTGCTCATAACAACGAGTGACAACGAGGATGGCCACACCTTGCATTTGTAAAAGGTGCTTTTGATTTTCAGAAACACTTGCATTCCTGTTCTCTCCTTAGATTTCCCCCATACCCCTGCGAAGTAGGTGCAGCCCCGTCATAGGGCCCATTTTACAGACGAAGCCCCAAGAGGTGGAGAATTGTGCTCAAGTGACACATGAGAGGTTTGTTGGTTCCATGAATATGCACTGAACAGCTATGTGTGCCAGGCATGGTGGGAGCCAGAGATCAGCAACCGCAGGCCGGGGTGGGAGACAGGCACCCCAGGGAGGTTGCCCACGCTGCCCGAGAGGGCCACGCTACATCGAGGGAGCCCGCCCAGCCCACAGACAGGTTTTGTTTTTAAACCTCATCTGTGTATTTTTTAAAACACGAACTGTTTTCCACTGGATTTCTGGCTTCCCGTGTAAAATCAGTGATGTTGGCAATGCAGACCTTCCTTCCCACAGTCAGTCAAGTTGAGGGGCCTTGCAGGCAGGATGCGTGGGTGCTCCCTGGTTCTCCAGGTGCCCCCGCCCCTGCCGGCCTCACCCATGGATGGTGCTGCCTGGCTCCCTCGAGCACACAGGGCCCGTGCCCTGGTCTGAACGAGCTAGCTTCCCTGTCACCTCCATTGCCCAGCAGACAGGCTGGCCAACATGCACCAATCCTGGAGATTATTTCTTGCTTTCCAAAGCTTCCTTTCTCGACAACTGTAAACTTCAAAATGCTTTTTTGCCTCAGCAAGTTTTAAAATTAAAATAGGAGCCACCATTTCCTGAGTGTCTGTTAGGTCCATTCATTCAACCAACAGATGTGTAGGGAGCTCTA
Organism: Bradypus variegatus; assembly: GCA_004027775.1. Classification (NCBI taxonomy): domain Eukaryota; kingdom Metazoa; phylum Chordata; class Mammalia; order Pilosa; family Bradypodidae; genus Bradypus; species Bradypus variegatus. The sequence goes on along the minus strand of PVKY010001905.1, from coordinate 23,560 downwards.
CAGAGGGCCAGGCACTGCCAGCCTGGAAGCTGGAGGACAGCAGTGGCTGAGGCCAAGCTTCTGCCATGTGGGCCGACGTTCTGATTGGGGAGAGAGATGATAAACCAATAAACATCATGTCAGCTGGCTGTGCCTGCTTCGTCTCTATTTATTGCAATAACCCTGCCCGTGGGACATGCCCACCCACATTTGTTGTCAAGGAAAAGGAGGTTGTGAGATGTGAAGTCTCAGGAAGGCCTCTAGCCAGCAGTGATGGCAGGATTTGAACCTGGCTCTGCAAGCCTCCAAGGCATGGGTTCTTCCCTCTCTGTACTGCCCCACCCTGGGATGCAGGTAGGGCAGGAAGGGATCACCCCATTTTATGGATTCTGGATAAACTGAGGCCTGGAGGGGGAAAGTGACCCATCCAAGTCAGTGGCAGAGCAGGCCAGAAATTGGGTCCCCTATGGGAGTTGAGAAGTATTTCTAGATTTCTCACAGTGTGGCCAGCAATGGACACTGGGGTGGGGCCGGATAAGGCAAAGGTGGCACCTTCAGGGAGATACTGCCAGAGCGGGGAGAGGGGAGGCCACATGCCTCTCCCCTGGGGTCCGATGGGGAGGAGGCTCCTTTCAGAACAAAAGTGGCACTGTGCTTGTCCCCTGCTTCCACGCGGCCCTGACCCACCCTCGGGCCCCCGGGGTCTGCACTGGCTACTGGGGTCCCCAGGGAGCACGCCCTGAGCTGCCTGCATTCCCACCTGCGTCCCCACCTAGCACATTCCTTCTGCCCGGGGCTCCCGTGCCCCGAGGCCAACCCCAGTGATGATGATGACAGCAGCGCCCACACTTGGAGGCAGGTGCCGGTACCCCAGGCTCTCTCACCTGTTTCCTCCCTTGAGCCTCACAAGGTGGGTACTAGGGCAACCCTTTTCCAGATAGGGAAACTGAGGGACGGAATGGTTAAGTGACTCCCTGAAGTCCGCAGAGCTGGTAAGTGGACTCAGGTCTTTTGCCTCCAAATCCCAGTCTTTCCACCCACCCCTGCCATCAGCCTCCCCCGCCCCCATCCAGGCTTTTCCCTGCTCCTGCCCAGAAACCGGTTCCCAAACTGGCTCTCGGGCCTCCCCACCTTCAGCCGCTCTCTTCCTGGGGCATCAGGGCTTGTTGAGACACTCCCTGAGTGCATGCTTTCCTTATGGTATGCCCCCATTTAAAAATATTTAGCCACATTTGCTCACTCTCTCTCTCGGTGTATACAAATGTATTTTGTTGAATCATTTATGAAAATGTTGAGACACAAAGACCTTCACCCATAAATGCTTTACCATATAGCTCCTAAGTACAAGAACATTCTCCAACAGGGCCATGAGACCATCACATCCAAAGATTTAGCATTGATGAAATATTGATCTACTACACAGTCCATATTCAAATTTCCCCGATTGGCCCCCAAAATGTCCTTTGTAACTTTTCCCCCTTGATACAGGATCCACTCGAGAACAAGGCATTGTATTTGTTTTCGTGTCTCTTCAGTCCTCTGCAATCTAGAAGAGTCTCCCTGCCATTTTTGCTTTCATGACATTGAGATTTTGAAGACCCAAGACCGGATGTGTTGTAGAATGTCTCTCGGTGGAGATCTGATTGTTTCCTTCTGATTAGATGCAGATTTTGTGTCTCTCTCAGCATACAGTGTCAGAAGCCACGGGATGCCCATTGGCCCATTACTGGTGACGTTTCAGCACTTGGTTAAGGTGGGCTTTTCCCTTTGGGATTTGCAACTCAGCTGCGGGGTGATGCTTTGAGACTGTGGGAATATCCTGCTGCCCAATAACCATTTACCCAGTGGTTTTCACATCCATTGGTGATTCTTACCCAAATCAGTTATAACATTTGTGATTGCAAAATGGTAATTTTCTAATTCCATCATTCCCTATTTGTTGGCATTCTTCTATGAAGAAGAGCTTTCCCTTCTCCCCTGTCCTCATGGTACCCCTATGAATCTTTACAATCACCCTGCATAGGAGGAATTATTACCCCCATTTTATAGATGAGGAAACTGAGGTTCAGGGAGCTTAAATCATTTGCCAAACAAGTGGCAGAGCCCGGATGCAAACTCAGGTTTCCCAGGCCTGAGCTTGCATCCAGTGCCCTCTGGGTTCTTCTCCGACAGCTTGGCACTAAGCTGTGGGTGAGGCACTATGTCCTCTCCCAGGGCACCTCCTGTGGCAGGTGGGGAGACATGTAGAGCAGCACCGGTGGGGGGTGAAGGAGGGAGATCTCCTCTCTTGAAGTCATGGGGCAGCCTTGTTCCTGCCCACCCTGGCCCACCCCACCTTTCTAGAGACTCAGCAGTGTATCGAGGGTGAGGTCTCCCCCCTCACCTGGCCGCTCCCTTCTGATCCAGATGTCCTGAACCAAACCTTAGGAAAACGCTGCCTCCCTCCTCACGGCCCCTCCCCCCTGCCCCTCTGTCCTCCGTCCCAGCCCTGTCCTGGCCCTTGTCGTGTTCGGGGCTCTGTGGAGTGTGACTCTGGGGACCCCAAGTCCTGGAGCTGCTGAGATGGCCCCAAGGTCAATCACCTCCCCCACCAACTAAGACACACGGAATGCTCTCCCCACATTCGAGTTCCAACTGGGGAAATGGGGTGACTGTCAAACCAACAGGCGTAGCTCAGGCCTGGAAGAAAGACTGTAAAAGAGCAGAGAGATGGCTCGTGATGGGAAGGGGTGCATTCTGGAGGGAGAGTGGCGAGGGTGGCGTCCTCGGCCACCCCCACCCTTCCCTTTCATTTCCCTCCTGCTCCCTCCCACCTGGCATCCCTTCGTGGACTGGCCGCCTGTGGGGCACCCAGGACGGGACAGGAAGCCGGACACCACACCGACAAGACCCAGGCCTGGCCTTCAGGGAGGTCACAGTCTAGCTGAGGAGCCAGACGAGGACAATCGCCAGGATGCAGGTGTTTGGCACCATGAAAGAGGCCTCACCTGCTCCAGGTGATGCAGAGTCCTCTTGCATCACCTGGTGTCACTACAGCCACCCTAGAGGCACATACAACTATGACCCCCATTTTATAGAGGAGGAAACTGAAGCTCAGGGAGGTTCCCTGCTGTGCCCAAGGTCCCACAATATATGGCAGGGCTGCCCTGAAACAGCCCCCTTAACTGCATATCCTCCACAGCACAGGGCAAAGGCGAGCAGGGTCATGGGTGTCAGGAAAAGGACAGGATCCATGTGGCCCTGCTCCCTCCATTCTCCTCCTCTCTCCCTTTTCTCCTCCCTGCATACCTGCAAAGTGGAGGCTGACTTCCTCTTGGGTGTCTCAGCCCCCTATTCCCCTCCCTCCACAATTCCCCCAGGGCTACAGGGCCCCCTTTCTCCCTGGCTCTCTTGAGACCATTAGTGTGTTTACGATGCAGTGGTCCCAGGGTTGCTGAGCCTGGACTTATCACCCCCCCAGACATAGACCCTGGTGAGTGGGCAGCTGAGCGGCCCACTAGGTTGTGGGAGAACCCGCCCCAGCTTCTGGATTCCTGCCCCGCTGTCTGAACAAGTCCAGGGCAGCCCCGGCCTGGGGAGTCAACAGCAGCCCTGGGGTCCCTGCCCCACTCCCCGCAGCCCCTCCGGTGGCTGACAGCCCTAATCGCAGCTGTCTTCGTGCAGCCAGCCCCCCACCCCCCAGCCAGGGGTCACCTGACGCAGACACATTTTAATTCAGAAGCCGATTTCTGCTTGTTGGCAACATGTCATTTCTGAAATTGCTTTCTCTGCCCAGAGGCAGGAGATGTCAGAGCCGCGCAGGTGTTGCAGTGGTGCTGGCCTGTCCCGAGCCCACCCCTTCTCCCAAGTTCAGGAAGGATTAAGGGGCGTGGGGGGCGCACATTAGATCCTCATGCTCTGCTTCTCAGGTTTCCCGAAGGGCCAGGGGCCAGGGATGGGGGTGCTGGGAACAGCCTCAGCTTTCCTCTGCAGCTGAGACGGAGGCCCAGGGATTGCTAAAGAATCTGCCGACACCACCACCGATACCAGCAGTAACCACAGCAGGTCGTTTCAAGCACGTTTCTTACAGGTGCCAGGCACCCTGCAAATTACCTCTCATTATCTCATTTAAATCTCACAATGACCCTCCAAGTTGGTATCATCTCTACTTTACAGCTGAGGAAACTGAGGCTCAGGGAGGTTAGATCACTTACTTGAGGTCACACAGCAAGTAGATGGCAGAGCTTGGAACCAAACCCAGTGAAGACAACAGCAGGGCTGGGATGTGAAAGATTGGGAAGGGGTGGATCCCAGAGCTGGGGCAGACTTGGGGGCTGCCTTCTCCAAACTTGTTTCATGGCTTACCTCAAATATCTCCAGCAAAATTTGTCTGCTGCCCCAACTTCCCCACTCCTGTGCCCATCAAATATTAATGCTGTCTTTCATATTTCCTTAGCACTGTGCATACATCTCAGTTAGCAATTATCTCTCAATATTGGGACCATTTGCTTTATTGGATGAATGAATGAAAAGATGAAGGAACAAATGAGTGAATGAATCTCTCTATACTATTCTCCCAGCCAATGTTCTCCCCAACAGCATCTTACCATAGCTGGCTTTCTGTTTCAGCTGGTCCCATGTCCCTCCCTGACACACTGGCTCTCTGCTCCCTGCCCTTTCCTCTCCTCCTTTTCCCTCCCCTCACTCCCTCTTGCTTTCCCCCAGAATCCCCAGCTGCCTCAACCTCCAGGGACAAGGCTAGGCAGAAGCTTCCACAAGGTGGGAGGCTGCTTTCCATGGCCTAGCCAGGGAACAAGCTTGTCCAGCTGGAAAGCACCTGCTGGTCCCTTGGTAGAGGTGGTGTGTGGGCCAATCTTCCCTCCCCAAGGTGGTCTTCACCTCTCCCTCCTGCACCCCCTCCCCACCTTTGTAGAGGGCCTAGCTCCTGAGATTGTTGGAGGATTCACAGCTGTGTGCACCTGACCTGTGGGCTGGGCTGGAGCTAGGGATATGACCAGATTATTGGGTGTGAAGCCCAGCACAAAAAAATCCTCCTGACCCAGTGCATGCATTCATTGCATTGGTATCAAGCTTTAGCTTTAATCAAAAGGCTTTCACAGCTGTCACCTCATTTTACAGCAGACATAAACCAGTACCAGCTGGTATGGGGTTACAGTAGAGAAGAAATCAAAGATCCATAAGATGCCACACCCAGTGACCACCTTCCCATTTTACAGATGAGGGAACTGAGGCCTAAAGCGAGCTCCTTAGCACGAGTAGGGGTGAGATCAGGATATAAATGTTCACATACGTGGTCAGCTGATGTTCAGCAAGGGAGCCAACCCCATCCAGGGGGAAAAGGGACTTCCTTCAACAAGTGTTGCTGGGGAAACTGGACACCCACATGTAGAAGAGTGACAGTAGAACCCTATCTCACACCATATGCAAAGATTAACTCAAAATGGACCCAAGACCTACATTTAAGAACTAAAACTACAAAACTGTTGGAGGAAAACATAGGGAGAAATCTTCATGGCCTTGGATTTCACAATGGCTTCTTAAATATGACACCAAAAGCACAGGCAGCAAAAGAGATATTAGATAAATTGGATTTCATCAAAAGTAAAACCTTTTGTGCCACAAAGGACTTTATCAAGAGAATGAAAAGACAACCCACAGAATGGGAAAAATATTTGCTAATCATGTATCTGATAAGAGTTTTGTATTTAGAATACATAAAGAAATTCTACTACTAAACAACAAAGAAACAGACAACCCATTTTAAAAATGGGCCAATGATTTGAATAGACATTTCTCCAAAGAAGGCATACAAATGGCTACTCAGCACATGAAGAGATAATCAACGTGGTTAGACAGTAGGGAAATGAAGACAAAACCACAATGAGGCACCACTTCATACTCACGAGGATGGCTATAATATATATATTAAAAAAAACAAAAAAATGTTAAGTAAGTGTGATGTGGATAAATTGGAAACCTCATGCATTACTGGTGAGAATGTGAAATGGCACAACCACTTTGGAAAACAGTTTGTCAGTTCCTCAAAAAGTTAAACATAGAATTGCCATACGAACTGATATTCACAATTATTGACAATTATTCACAAGTGGCCATCAACTGATGAATGGGTAAACAACATGTGGTACCTACATACAATGGAATATTATTCAGCCATAAAAAGGAATGAAGTTCTGACACATGCTACAATAGGAATGAAACTTGAAAACATTATGCTAAGTGAAATAAGTCATGATAAAAGGACAAATATTGTATGACTCCACTTATATGAGATACCTAGAATAGGGAAATTCGTAAGGACAGAAAGTGGATTACAGTTTACCAGGGAGTGGGTGGGGGGAGATGGGCATGGAGAGTTACTGCTTAATGGGTACAGAGTTTCTGTTTGGGTCATGAAGAAGTTTTGGTAATAGATGCTGGTGATGGTGGCACAACATTGTGAATGTAATTAATGACACTAAATTGTACACTTAATAATGGTGAAAATTGCAGATTTTATGGTGTGTGTACATGTTTATTTATTTATATTTATATATCTCCAGAATTTTTAAAAAGTAAATTAAAAAAAAATGAAACCAGAATCCATAGATGATGGTCAAATGTCCAAGAAGAAGGGACAGGTGGTCATTAGAAGTCAGACAAACAGGGTCCTTGGGTGAGGACTATCTAGGGATTGAGAGAGTGGAGGAGGCAAGTTACCTTTCTTCTCTGAGCCTCATTCATTCATTCGAAAAAAAGGCTCTCTCTGTATATAAAGACATGTATAGTTTATGTACATGGTGAAGCAGTGAAAAAGGCAGGCATGGTCCCTGCTGTTACAGGACAGGAGACAGATAAACCGGGGTCCCTCCCCATTCAGTGTGATGAAACTGACGACTGGGCTGCCTCCAAGAGGTGGAACTCCGTGGCCAGGGGTCAGGGAACAGGGGGTGGGAGAGGAGGGAGACTGTCACTGCATTCCTTGCTGTTCCTTTTTAATTTTGAACTATGTGAAAGTATTACTTATTCAAAAATAAATAAATAAACAGAGAATAAAAAAGTGCAATGGGTTTTAGCAAGGGGAAAGCACGGGGTGCTTATGACAGCACTGCATGTGGGGGGGGGTGCAAACCTGGCCTGGGGGATGTCAGAGAAGCCCCCCAGAGGGTGATTGTCCAGCTATAGCCTGAAGCTTACATCGGTGATGCAGGTGTCGGGAGGTTACAGCATGGGTTAATAAAACCAACCCTCATCCCACTCTATTTCTCATTTAGTTTTGTCCTCGCTTTTCTACTCATCCATGCATACACTAGATAAAGGGAGCGTGAGCTACAAGCTTTTCACAATCACACTGTCACACCATGTAAGCCACTTAGTTACACGATCGTCTTCAAGAGTCAAGGCTCCTGGGTTGCATTTCAACAGTTTCAGGTATTTCCTTCTAGCTATTGCAATACACTAAAACCTAAAAAGGGATATCTATATAGTGCATAAGAATGCCCTCCAGAGTGACCTCTTGACTGCATTTGAGATCTTCCAGCTACTGAAACTTTATTTCGTTTCATTTTGCTTCCCCCTTGTGAGACCTTCGATTTTTGATCTCAAGAGAGAAGAAGGCCTCTGTGAGCAGCCAGGCCTGACCTTGCAATCTGGACCACCGCTCTTTATTGAGTGGACCTTTCTGTGCCTTAATTTCTACACGCCTGCAGAATGGGGAAAGTAATACCAATACTTGCAATGGGATGGGTACGTCGTCGGTTGACACCGGTGCTTAGAACAATGTCTGGGACGTTGTCAGCTCGAAATAAGTGTTAGCTGCTGTTACTGTAATTATCATTTCTATTATCAAAAACACTGGCCCCGGACTCCCAGGCAGCCTCTGCTGCCAGCACTTCAAGCCTTCCCGAGTCTCCATCGCCGAGGCCCTGCCTCCTTCCCGCACCTGCTCTCTTTGTCCCCGTTCCACCTCCTCCTCTCTCCCCTTCCCTCCCTGCTAGTCCCCGCTGCTCCTCCAGCCCTTTGCTGGCTAATAATGCTGCTGTCAGGTCAGATTAGAGCCCATTACGTTCCTTCATCTCAGCTTAAAATTTTTGTGGTTTCCCAGCTCTGCCTAAAGTGCTCCGTGAGGGCCAAGGGCTGCCCTGCTGGAGGAAGCTTCAGGAAGAAGAATGCAGGTCTGTGAGCACCCCAGGTGGGCTCTCCTGAATTCCTGCTGAGCAGAGAAGGTGCTGGGTTGGGAGGGGGTGAGGCAAAGGGGAGCAGCCCCTCCGTGGACTATAATCAGGAGCCAAGGCCCCCAAACATGGGGGTTTTGGTATCTCAGCTTTGGGGTGGACTCAGAGCCTGGTGTCCCATGCAGAGAGAGCCACACTGGGGACTGAATAGGAGAGGAGCCCCAGAGCCACGGAATTCTGCAACCGGGAAGCTCTTGGCAAAACCAGTGGGTCCAGCCTCCAGGGTGGGGTCCAGCTCTCCGGGCCTCAGGTGGACATTACCTTATGGAAGGTGCTGCCCATGGGCACCTTCTCAGACCTGAGCCACAGGCCGGCCTGACTTAGGCCCAGGCTCCAGCAAACCTACCAGCCACGGGGGTCCCTCGGGAGCCCCGGGCAGGGCTCACAGGAGTAGCTGAACGCAGGGGAGGGAGAAAGCAACACCTGTAAGCATTTTAGTGAGCACGTCCACTGGGCCAGGCATTGCACACACCCCATCCTATTTGATCTCCACACCGGCCCCCAGAGGTAGTGTTACGGGTTGAACTGGGTCCGCAAAAAAGATACATGAAAGTCCTAAGCCCCCAGGACCTCAGAACGAAAATTTGTTTGGACGTGGTGTCACCGCAGTGGAGTTAGCTAAGATGAGGGCATCCTGGAGCAGGGAAGAAGAAACACAGACGCAGGGGGGAGAAGACCATGTGGCAGCGGGGGCAGAGCTGAAGCCAAGGGACACTGAGCCTTGCTGGCAAATCCCCAGAAGCAAGGAAGAGGTGAGGAAAGGTTTTCAGGGGGAGCGAGGCCCTGCCAACAGCTTAACTTTAGACCTCTCGCCTCCAGAACTGTGGGATGATGCATTTCTGTTGTTTTTGGCCACCTGAGTGGTGGAGATTTGTTATGGTGGCCCTGGGAGAGACACGTGGGCTGCTGTCACTCTCACAGGAGAGGAAACCGAGGAACACAGCGAGGCAGGGTCCAAGGTCCCACAGCTGGGGAGGGGAAGCCAGGGTTTGAGTCCAGGTGGGTCCATTTCCATCACAGGGCCTCATGAGGACAGACACAGGAGGATGCAGCAGGGTCTCAAGGCCAGTCACTGAAAGAGCTGGGTGAAATTCATTCTCCAGGTATCCCCTGCTCTCTGACTTGGGCATTACATGTATCACTTCTAACATTTGTGTAGGCAATTCCCATCTGCAAAATGTCTTCCATGGCTATTATTTCTTTGTTAATTTCCCAATAGGTCATGGGAAGGCAGGGTGTGCCTTCTTGTCACCTTTTGCAGATGAGGAAATCGAGGCTCTCAGAAGTGAAGACCCTTGCCAAGGTCACAGGTGGCAAATGATGGAGCCAGAATTCAAATCAAGGTCTTCAGGGCCCGGCTGTGCAGAGGGAGAGCTCTGCAATAGGGTTTTCCCAATGGGCAGGAGGGTCGTCTGTGCCTACGCTCTGCAATGTTTCCAGTCATGCCACCCCAAGGCTTCCTGTGGGTACCCCAGTGGGTCCCCAGTGATTCTGGGCCCCTCAAACCTTCCCTGGCCTCAGTCTGGAGGATGTCAGTTTGCCTATAGCAAACACCAGGGAGAAAGTTGCCACCATGGAATGTTTCCCATCCCACCCACCTAAAAGCCTTCCAGCCAGAAATGTCCTCACATGTGGCCCAGATGTGCCCTGCCACCAGGGCTCTGCTCACACGGGCCAGATACTCACCCTCTGCAGGGTCTTCAGGACTTGGAGATCCAGGCTCTGACCCCAGAGCTTTCTTAGCTCCAAACTAAACAGTTCCTGTTTCTGGTGAAGATTTATGCCAGTCCTCAGTGTCTCCATGTCCTTTCCTTTACACTTTGTAGCTCGACATGTCACATCCTTGCTTTAAAACCTTGGCTGTTTACCCCCAGGTGGACTCCTCAGCTCTTCCCAAGCCCACATCCCTGGGCCCCCATGAGGTACCCCATAAACCATCATCCAAGTCACATCCCCTCTCCCCGAATGCTGCCTACATTTTTTCACCTCTGAGCTTTTGCTCACACCAGCCCTTCTTCTGGGAATGCCTTTGACCCTCTAACTCACTCCTGCCCAGCCTTCAAGACCCAGCTCTAGAAAATGTCCTACCTTCCCACAAGCAAATCACTCCCTTTTCTGAGCACCCACCATCACATTTTACTTTCGCCCTGTGTGATGGCACTAACCACCCTGCACTGCAGGTGACTGCACACCTGTCTCTCTCTCCCACTGGCCCGTGAGCAACTTGTGAGCAAGACCTGAGTCTCAGCTCCTGCAAAATGCCCGGCCAGGTCCTGGGAATTCAGCAGTAAACAAAAATGGCACTGTCCTGATTCTCATGGAGTTTGCAATCTAGTTGGGATGTAGACAATCAAATACTTGCACAAATAAAAGATTGATGACCAGTTTGGTAAGTGCTCTGCTGAAGAACTACAGGGTGCTGGGCTATATGGCCTAGGACTATCTCACCTTTCTTAAGAAGCACCTGACAGGAGTAGATTTGAGTCCTGGAGGACATCTTTGTCAAGAGAGCACAACTGGACTAGCACAGCTGGCTGCCTTGACCCCAGCAGCCTTCTGTTAGTGTGCCTGTGGCACTCAGCAACCCAGTCCCCAATGGTGCCTTGGTTTGTCCTGGTAACTCAAGATCATGAAACCTACTTCCATCCATTCCTCATGGCTTTGAACCATGTCCCCCAGGTAGATTTGTTGAAGCCCTAAGCCCCTGTACCTATTAATGTAATCTTATTTGGAAATAGGGTTTTGAGGATATAATCAAGTTAAGATGAGGTCATACTGACTTAGAGTGGCCCTAAATACAGTAAGACCGGTGTCCTCATAAGAAGAGAAGAGATCCAGAGACCCAGAGGGAAGACAACCACATGAAGATGGAGGCAGAGCTTGGAGTTATGCTTCCACAAGCCAAGGAATGCCTGGGATCACTGGAAGCTGGAAAGAGCAAGGACAGATTCTTCCCTAGAGCCTTCAGAGGGAGCATGGCTCTTCCCACAACTTTGTTTCAGCTTCTAGCCTCCAGAACTGGGAGACAATAAATTTCTGTTGTTTTAAGCCCCCCAGTTTGTAGCACATTTAATGGTAGTCCCAGGAGACTAACACGGTGGCCAATGGATCTGCTGCCAAGATTTGGAGAGTGCCCGCTGTGTCCTCTCAAGAGCCACCCTCTTAGTCACCTACACAACCAACAAATACCCACTGAACCCAGTGTGGCCAAGACACTATTGGGTTATAATGGCTTGATGACATGGCCCCAACCTTGTCTACTCTAAGCTAATCATTCCGGTTCCTTTAACCTGCATATATTAGGTATAAAGATGGGGCTGCTTCTGCTCCAGGGGCTCACAACCCCATGGGACTAACCAAACAGCAGGGTGACTGGATGAGTCCCTTCCTTCCTCTGGGCCTTGGGCCCTGCTCTGTAATACAAGGGGTCAGACCACCTGACCTTGGGTCCTTCCAGACCTCATATAATTCCCATGTAGGTTCTACTCACAGGGTCACTGGGTGATGTGCAGGAGGCATTTAAGCCCCTCTAAGACAGGTGCCTGGAAAACCTACCAATTGGATAATTAGGCTTGCCCCGACCCCTCGTCCCTTGAGGGAGCAGACATGGGCCTCAGCTGCCCTCCCCACAGCGGCGGAAGCGCTAGGCGCCGCAGGGGTCCCTCGGTGGAATGTGGCCGTGGTGGGCGCTGGGACGGAGGGCGCGGCTGACAGATCTAAGGCTGCCGCCTGCCACCCGGTCTCCACGGGGCAGCCACCGGCCTCCCCCCTGCGGAATGACGAGCCCCAGCCTGGCTCCCCCCACCTTGCATTTAATCTTTAATGCAGCCCCAGCTGCCCTCGGGCAGGACCCATCAACCCACCCGCTCTGATGAAAGCGATAATTAGCTCTTTTTCAACTTTTCACTTCTCCCCCCTCCGCTCTGATGTGTGAGCATTGGGAGAATTCCAGCTAATGGGCCTGCTCTCAGCCAATTCCCGGCCATGCAGGCCGGAATGCGCGGGGTCATTAGCTGGGCCTCCCGGGCAGGGGCCTGTGCTCGGGACGTACTCGCCTGCCCTCTCTGGGGCGCCCCAGCCACCCGGGGAGCAGGCTGGGCTCCGGCAGAGCAGACCTGCCTAGACCTGCCGGACCCCACCTTCCACAGCAACCGCCCCTGCCCCCACCTCAGCAGAGCCCCCTGGGAGGTAGCCTTGGGCTCCCATGGGGCCAGGCCGAGAGGACACGGGGCCATCGGTCCCCAGGCATCACTCTTGCTTCCAGGGCAGGGAGCCCAGCCTGAGTTCAGCCACCGGTCAGTGCGGGGGCTGCCAGCTAGGGCCCCCCACCCCTGCCTGATTTCTAATAACTAACTTGTGCCCAGTGCCTCGACCCTTCCTTCCAAAGGGCTTCCAAGTAACTCAGCTCAGGGCTTAAACATGCAGTCTCCAGAGCTGTGCTGCTTGAGTCAAATCCTAGCTTCCCCATTTGCGTTACAACAAATGTAACTGCTCTGTGCCATGGTTCCCTCGTTTGGTGGGGCAGATGTGGGGTGTTGTGGTAACAGGTGGATGTGAGGATTAGGTGAGACACTGCCCATGAAGTGCTTGGCACAGGGCCTGGCCAATTACTAGCTCCGTCAACACTGGCCATTGTCGGGGCGCTTGATTCTCGCCAACAGGCTGCTGGGGTAGATTCCCTTGTTCCCCTGCTTTATGGAGACTCAGAAAGGATGTGAGTGGTCCAGATTCTAGTTTCTTAATAATAATAATTGATCTAGTCCTCACAGTAACTTTGCATGGTGGATCCCATTCATCCCCTTTTGTAGAGGAGCAACTTTCCCAAGGCAACACAACTCAGAAATGGTTGGTGGAACAAGGTTCTTTCAGCCACCCAAGATGTTTGTCTTGTTCTAAGTCATCTGCCCTTGGGAATCAGGGGCTGCTGGAGAAACCCTGGCCCAGATGCAGGTGCCTGAGAATCCAAAGGGTGAGTCAGGGTGGTGCCTGACCTGAGCTTGTGGGGAAGGGGCCCAGGGCTGGGCCCGGCGTCAGGAGGCAGCTGGTGGGAGGCAGAGGTGGCTCCAGCTGGGGATTAAAAGAGATCAAGTCATGGGCCAGTAAAACTTCATCATGGCAACTCTGAAGGCAAAGCCATACCTCCAGTCCTCCCACCACCCAGATGGTGCTGCCTTCTCATGACATCCTTCTCACCCCTGGATTCCAGTGCCCAATGGTGGAAGAGGGTGTATGGGGAGAGAGATATGCAGCATTGGCCCAATGGACATCTAGGGCTGGAAACTCCTCACCAGAGTCCCAGGCCTGAGGAAAGCTGCCCTGTGCTTTTAGGTTCCACCAGGGCTTTGCAGCTACAAGTAAAATGCTAGAGATAGTGATTCTTCCAGGTGTCCCTGAGTAGACTACAGAGGACCCAGAAGCTCGTCTGATGTGCTCAGAAGAGACCTTCAGACAGAGCAGGGTAGAAGAGAAAGAACTGTGCCATGTCCGTGAGTGCTCTTGTACCCGAAGACATTCGAGCCGCCCCTCAAGAGCATGGAGCAGACTCTGGCCCACCTTCTCTTCCTTCTCTAGGACCAGCTCTGGCCAAAACCCAACAGGTTCATGGTTATCTAGTGCCAGAAGACCGCCAGCACCTGGAACCATGAGGCCCCTATCACCAATGCCTCAGATGGCTCAGGGCTACCAACATCTAGAGCCACTGTTTCCATAAGTCACTGATGCCTATAACCAGAGGTTACCATCAGCCAGGGCCACCTTCACCTAGAAACCCAAGGCCAGCATTACCTGGTGCTGTTGGCAACTGGAACCACCTAGAGCCACCAGGGCACAGGTACCTAGAATGCCAGAAGAGCCCAACAAGGGCATACATAAACTAGAACTCCAGGCAGTATTTTTTTTTTTGGCTTTTATAAAGGGGGTTTATTTGCTTATGAAGTTACAGTCCTAAGGCATGAAAGTGTCCAACCAAAGGCATCAACAAGAGGATACCTTCACTGAAGAATGGCCAATGGCATATGGAACACCTCTGTCAGCTGGAAAGGCATGTGGCTGGTGTTTGTTGGTCCTTTGCTCCCAGGTTGTGTTGCTTTCAGCTTCTGATACCAGTGGCTTTCTCTCTAAGCATCTGGGAGTCCTCTCTTAACTTCTCTGGGGCAAACTCTGGACTTCAACTCTTAGTTTAGCGTCTCCAAAGGTCCTTCTGTCCACATCTCCAAGCATCTCCAAGTGTCAGCAAGCATCTGGGTTTGTATAAGCGCTCTTTCTCTTTTTTCTTTAAATTCAGTTTTATTGAGATATATTCACATACCATATAATCATCCATGGTGTACAATCAGCTGTTCACAGGACCATCATATAGCTGTGCATTCATCCAGGCCAGTATTTTGGGCCACAGAGTCACTGATATGTAGTCCATCCTTGGATCCATATTGGATTAGGTAAGATTGTGTTGAGCCTTAATGAACGGCTTTCCTTATGTAGGTACTAGGTGTACCCTTCTTTACTGACTCTGCTCCATACAGCAAAATATCCTGCAGGCTCCTGGACCCCTTGTTCCACTGCCTTTCAAAATCCAGGTGGGATCTTTGTCTAACGGAGCCAGATTCAACAGAGAGTCAGACGATTTGCATACTTCAACATAATAATAACAACAGCATTTATCAACCCTGGTGGAATCATTACCTCTTGCAAAATGCTTTCATGCACAAATTTCATTTGAACCCAACATAACTCTGGAAGATAGGTTGGGTTTGTATGGGTGATGGCTTTTGTGACTTCTTCCCTGCTCATGCCAGTTCCTTATTCCCTAGGAACCACCCTCCCATATCCATGAGGAACAGGCTGGCCTTCATCAGCCCTGGCCAGTCTGTGTGACCTTGCTCCGAAGCCATAGGGGAGTAAGCCTGTGGTGGGCAGCTGGGCCAATCAGAGTCACTGTCCCATGCACCTGAACTGTGAATTGTTCTCTCTGGTCTGCTGTGCCTGTAATACATAAGCTTGGAGGATGTTGGGTGGCCATCTTCCAATTACCTTTTGGCATGAAGCTGGTGAAAGTTGATTTCTGTTACTTGCAACCTAAGAGACATAGCTAATAGAGCTTGGTATGACTGGACCCATTTTGCAAGTGAGAAAACTGAGCATTGAGAGAGGTTATAAAACTGAACCAAGTCCAGACAGGTAGGAAGAGGCAGAGTTTTGACTGGCATCCAGGTCTCTAGACCTCAAATCCAGTTCTTTCACTCTAATTATTCATGATAATCTTATACCACATACACAGGCGTGTGCGTGCACACACACACATACACACACTGTTCCAGAAGGTGACCACATATTGGTCATGGTTCCTGCTCTTTGACCAGCTCCTTGGCCTAGTTAGGGCCTGTGGATCCATGGGGCTGCATCCTCCACCTGGCTGGGCATGGTGGCTGGGGAGGGAAGGCTCTCAGGCTCACGCACTGCCTTGCCCCAGGAATCTGTCTGTCCTTGTGTAACTATAGAAAGTCTCTTCTCATTGCAGACTGATCAGAAACAAAGGAGAAGCAGGTCCAAAATCATGGCACAACTTAGAGGGAAATTGGGAATTGCTCTTTAAAATGTTAGTCTCTGTTCAGTTTGCTAATGCTGCCATGATGCAAAATACCAGAAATCGATTGGCTTTTATAAAAGGGGTTTATTTAGTTACAAAGTTATAATCCTAAGGCCATAAAAGTGTCCCAACTAAGGCATCAACAATCAGGTAACTTCTCTGAAGAACACCAATGGTGTCTGGAAAACCTCTGTCAGCTGGGAAGGCACGTGGCTGGCGTCTGCTCCGGGGTTCTGATTTCAAAATGGCTTTCTCCCAGGGTGTTTCTCTCTAAGCGTCTGGGGGTGTTCTCTTAGTTTCTCCCAGGCAAACTCTGAGCTAGCAAAAGTCTGCTTTCATTGGCTGTTTCCAAAATGTCCCTCTTAGCTGCAGCAGCCTGGGCCTGTGACGGCTCTTATTAAAGGACTCTAGTAAACTAATCAAGACCCACACTGAATGGGTGGGGACACACCTCCATGGAAATAATCTACTCAAAAGTATCAACTACAGTTGGGTGAGTCACATCTCCATGGAAACATTCAATGAAGAGGTCACACTCTAATTAAAAAGATTAATCAATCTGCCCTCACCCCCAAGATTGCATTAAAGAATATGGCTTTTTTTCTGGGGGACATAATATATCCAAACCGTCATAGTCTCTGTGTGAGTCTAGAAACCAGTTGACCACAAAATGAGGCTCACTCATCCCTAAGAACACAGTGACCAAGAAGCTGAGAAGTGGGATTGCCCTGACACAGAGAATCCATATTTCTACTTACACTTGTAGTGGTCAAAAAGCTACATGTTAAATGGCTGGTATTTATCAGACCAAAGTCAAGCTTTCTGCTTGAATTGGTCTGATCCTCCCCAAGAGTTGGGGAGTTCAGCAGTGATGGCTGCCCCACACAGACCAGGATGGGCGGCTTCCCAGACCCAGACAGCGGCTGTGTTTGGTGGAGGCCTAGACAGTAGCAGTGAGCAGGCGCAACCACCCAGGAGTCAGGACCACCGCCAGCCAAAGCTGATCCGGGGCATTTGGTGGGATCACCCACATCTTGTAAATACTTAGGATGGGACTAAATGGTCTAAATGCCTCGCCCAGGGAAAATGCTGTCTGCCAGAGGCCCAACACTCTGCCGTGTAGACAATGGGTCAGTGCAAGAAGATGATTCTTGGTTAATCTGCCATCACTGGAAGGAATTCAAGATAATAACAAGAAAAGGAGGTCCCCTGTTCCTTAGCTTTTACAATATGCTAGGAAACTCCTGAGAGTAGATACAGATGGCCAATAAGCGCATAAATAGATGTTAAACCTCATTAGTCATCAGGGAAATGCAAATCAAAACCACAATGAGATACCACTTCACAGCCACCAGGAGAGCTATAGTAAAAAAGATGGACAAGGACGTGGAGAAATTGGAACCCTCAGACATTGTTGGTGGGAATAAAATGGAGCAGCACTTTGGAAAAGAGTCTGGCAATTCATCAGAAAGTCAAACACAGAGTTACTGCGGGACCCGACAATTCCATTCCTGGGTATATATCCAAGAGAATTGAAAACGTATGTCCACACAAGTTTTTGTGAAATACTTTCATAGCAGCATTTTTCATAATTAGGCCAAAACTAGAGACAACCTAGATGTCCATCAATCAATGAATGTGTAAATAAATTGTGGTCTATCCTTACAATGGACTATTACTTAGCCATAAAAAGGAACGAAATACTGTTAGATGCCACAACATTCATGAGCCTTGAAAACATTACACTAAGTGAAAGAAGCCAGACACAATGGCCATATATTATGTGATTCCTTTTATATGAAATGTCCGGAATAGTCAAATCTATAGAGACAGAAAGTAGATGAGTGGTTGTAGGGGCTGGGGGAAAGGGAAAGTGACTGCTAACGGGTATGGGGTTTCTTTTGGGGGTGGAGAAAAATATTCTGAAATTAGACAGTGGTGATGGTTGTACAACTCTGTGAAGACACTAAGAACCACTGATTTGTACACTTTAAAAAGGTGAGCTTTATTTTAGGTAATTGTATCTCAATAAGGCTGTTATTTAAATATGCTAGGAAACTGTTAGGGCCAGTGCAAGGGAGGGCAAGTTTGGCCTCGTTGCTATTAGAGCTGCTTCCTTTACAACCCCTACCCATCCTGGCCCTCCTCAAGCCCCTTGTAAGTGCAGTCACCACTGGAGGATGAGGATGGTGAAGAACAAGGAGAAGGAGAAGCCCTGACGAGAGTCTACTTCTTTCCATAGCACACTCCTACATGTTGAGCAGTACAGAGCCCAGTAGGCCGGGGAGACTCCAAGTTTCAGCTAATCCATCAGGCACTTCACCATCAGAGTTAGGTACATTTTTCTTTCATTTCATCCCTGAAAAGTGGTCTGGACTGGGGATATCATTCATTCCTTACTGAACACTCTTGATAAGCCAAGCTCTGTGCTCTATCCTAAAGATAGTGTGGGGACTGAGACACACTATCTCCATGGTCTGGCCCTCATTGAGCTCATATCCTAGTGGGGACAGGGGAGGTACATAATAAAGAAAGAAACCAATAACTAATGGGTTTTCCAATCAGCTATAATGCAATGAAGAAAATAAAATAAAGCTAGAAGACACTACCTTATATAAGCTTCCCTGAACATCTGGCTGCCGAGCTAAGATTTGAGGATGGCATTTGAGGGACAGGAACCAGTGACTGTGGCGACCCTGATGTGGGAGCAAGCCTGGCACATTTAAGGGACAGCCAGCAGGCCGGTGCGGCTGCAGCTGAGGCAGCAAGGGAGAGCGATGCAAAGGGAGACCCACGGGGTCGGTGGGGGCCGAAGGCACAGGTGAAGGGTTTGATTTTATATCTAGTGCAGCAGGCAGCCATGGGAAAGTGCTGTGGACTTCTTATGGGAGGGGACAGGAAGGTGACAGCCAAATCCACCGAATATATCTCATTATGGTGTCTCTTTATGCTTAAGGAATTAAGAAAGGATTGAATCACTTGCAACAAATCCTTTGGTCCCCTCCACAACGTCCGGCTCCCACGGGCTGTACTGGGCTGGGCAGAGCATGGTTCCCACCTGTTGAGATGCCTCCTGGAGCCCTGTACAGACCCGCCAGCTGAGCAGCCTCCCTCCCTGAATGCTGCCCTCTTCGGCATCTTCCTCCAGGTCTGGCCACGTGTGGCATGTGGGTTTAGATGTTATTTTCCCTTGCTTGAGACTGAGCCAAGCCTGGTCTTTGGCTGTAAATTATTCACGAAGAAATGCAGACCTGGTCAGAAATGGGTAGGGGGATTGGTGGTGGGCAGTGAGAACAGTGCACTGGAATTGCATTTGCCCCACACGGATGAGGGCTTCAGAGTAATTCACTGGAATCCTAGATAAGTAAATTGTGTGTGTGTGTGTGTGTGTGTGTGAGAAAGAGGGGGGGGAGGGAGAGAGAGAAAGAGAGACAGAGAAAGAAAATGCTGTGACAGGAAGTTTTCCCTTGGCCAAGTTTTAACAACAAACAAGGAGCAGTTTGTGGTCAAGCCGTCATCTAGGGAGAAAAACAAACAGGCAGAGAGCAGGGGACTGAGAAAGCCAGAGATGGTTTACCATCTGGGGTGGGAGGAGAAACTCAGAATCCTCATGTCTCATCTGGCTGGCTGTCCTCTTCAGTAGCAGACACAGTGGATCGCCAGCCCCATAGCCAGTTCCCCTTCTTCTGGTTTTGGTCAGATATCCATTCTCCATTAGGGAAGGAATCTCCATCCCAGTTCAGGGTTAAATCCTGATTCACTCAAGTCATCCCTTTTCCCTTTTCAGAGATTCATTTAGGCATGGACATTTTATGTGATGCTGGCCAATGAGGGTTGAGGGGAAGGTCTGCTGGCGGCTTGTGGGAAATGTCTTCTCTGTCTTAAAAAAAAGGCGCAGAGAAGAAACTGTGCCTTTTTATTCTTCAGGTATTTATGGAATTGGCCTGCAACACCCGATGTGAGGCAGCCACCTTGACACCATGAGGAGGCCTAACAGGCACTTGGAAGCCAGTCAAGCAGAAAGAAGAAATCTGGGTTCTCAGTGATGCCACTGAGTCCCTGAACTGACGAATCCAGTAGCGTTCCTACTTCTGGCTTTATTATGTGTGATAATAAGTTTCCCTTTGTATTTAAGCCATTTTAGATAGGCTCCCAGGTACTTGTATCCTAACTGATATTGTCTCCTCACTGAAAAACAAACTCCTTGAAGGTAAAGACTATGTCTCCCTCATCTCTGGATCCCCAGCACCCAACACTCAGCCTGGCCTATTATAGGTCCTCAAGAGTTGGCTGACTGGCTGGTGGGCTGGATGAAAAAATCTCACCAGCCCTCATTGCCATTTTTCTCCAGCATCTGCTCTGATGAGGTGATAGAAACACTTCAAGTCCTTATTTTATCCTCAGTCCACATCATAGTGGACTAGAGAGGCAGAAAGTCTCAAACTCAGAAGACCTGCACGAAGCCTTCACACAAACACCGGCCTGAGTTCTGCCTAGAGCTCACAGGAAAACTGAACCTTCTCAGAAAAGAGCTCAGGAAGAACCACCTTGACCAGGGTTTCCTGAAGAACTCTGCCTCCCCTGGGAGATAAGGAACGCTTGTCTCTTTGGGGGCCCTCACTGGCCACCCCCCTCCCAGCACACAGAACAGGAGCTGCTTATCCCCACGGTGAAGGAGCTGCTCCGCTCAGCCTGTGATCTCGGAGCAGGTTTCCACATGTCCCAGAGCCTCAGTTTCTACACAGATAAAGGGGAAACTCAGTGGCCCAGTGAGACACCTTCCTGTAGAGCCTGTATTACAGAATCCATAGGTCCTTTGTGAAGACAATTCTTGGAATAACCCACCCTCAGCATGAGGGGGCAGTAACAAGAAGACATGCTGAGTCACAGCTGATCCCTTTTGTACATGTTGCACATATATGGGAGACCAAGCCCTGATACAGGGTGGTGTCCCTGGCTGTGGAAGGGAGGGAAATCCATGGCCCCATCTGGAATTAACTCATGACCTTGACCTCCCAGGGAGGAGATACTGACAGCTAAACCATTACTCCCAACAGCCCACTGTGCCTCCAGGTAGCAGACCCTCGCCAGCCCAGGGCAGCTCAGTGGAGGGTCCAGCAAACAGCCAAGTCCATAACTGGTTGTTTCATCCAGTAGCCCCCAGGCCATATGCACGAGTGAGCAGGGGTGGGGGGGGACATGTGTGTCTGTGAGTGTGTGCCCAGTCCTCCAGACCAGGGTCCTCCAAGGGACCTGCCCTAGTGCGAAGGAAAGACCCCGCCCAGCACTGACAACATGGCCATGACATCTTTCCACAGCCTCTGGGAGGAACGGGCAGGGCCGGATGTGGTCCGCCGACCTTCTCCCTTCCTCCTAGAGAGGAAGCTCCTCCTGCGGCCACCTTTGTGCTGACCGCTGGGCGGTTACAAATGCGTTCCCTGCTCGTTGTCTTTTTTCCTGAGCAGTGAGGAGCAGCTCCCCCAGCCCCCATGCCCTCAGAAAGGTGGCTCTGGGAAGGAGCTGTGGCCCCTGGCTTCTGACCAGTGGGTATGAATGTGGGGTGGAACGCAAGGACCAGAAGTCAAGCCAAGGCCTTTACCCCAGCCTCTTCTGGACTTTGACCCTTTCGCCTCTCCCATAAGAAAATAGACACAGGGTCCAAAAGGACTTTCCTGAGCTAACAGGACTGACCTGCAGAAGGCCTGAACAGGAGCCAATAGATGGATAGATGAGCATCTCTGGGCAGGGAAGGTGGTGAATAAATTTCATTTAACAAAACACTCCTACAGCACGTCTCATGTGCCCTTTATAATTATCAACTTATTCCAACCTCATAATAACCCTATGAGGAAGGTGCTATTATTATGCCTGCTTTACAAGAGAGGTGAAGCAACTTGCTAGAGATTGCCCATCTAATAAGCAGCAGAGCTGGGATTTGAATCCAAGCTGCAGAGTTGATGCTCTTAACAAGTATTCAATCCTGCCTCTCGAATGTACAAAAATAAAAGCACTGTGTGAGTGCCAAGTGTGTGCCAGGTGCTGTCTCAGGGCCCTTCCTGGAGCCCACAATTTGGGGGCCCAGCCTGAGACTCTGTCACGGCTATTCTGCAGTTAGAGCAATTAGACCATCAGAGCTATGCTGTGAAGTACCAAGGCAAGTGGCAGGAAAAGACAGGGGGATTAATTCCATCCAATGATTGTACTGACTAGATGTGTCAGTTATTTTCAAATCTGTGATTTCTTTTAGTCTTCACCAAAAAAATGGATGAGGAAACTGAGGGTCAGAGAGGTCAAGTAACTTGTTCAAGAATGTACAGCCAGCCACCATCTGATAACAATGCCAAATGGCTTTCCACTACACCAGGAGTGTACTAGGAGCACCTGCCAATTAAGGAAAAGGGGGACCCAGAGAATTCGAGTAGCCGGCCCTGGCAGCAGGGAGCCACTGGTGGCGGGGTACTGAGCAGCCACGGGCTGGCAGCAGCGGGCAGGATTCAAACACAGCCCTTTTTGATGGCTCCATCAGCGACTGCAAATCTTGGGGTTCTTCTTAGGCCCTACTGCTTGTGGGTCTGGAGGCCCCCAGACAGGGCTGCCTTCAGAGGGAAGGAGAGAAAGGAGGTCTGTGTTCTTGTCCCACCTGGCAGGGAGGTGCTGGCCATGGCAGTGAGCACTCAGGGCACCAGAGTCAGGCTAACTTACCCTGGTGCTTCCAGAGGCTGAGCAGGCACAGATGTTGGGCTCGGTACTTGGCTTTTATCTGAGGACCCTTTCCACTCTCCAACCCTGGCTCTTGGCATAAATAAAGCCTTGGGGACCCCCATGGCAATTCAACCCCCTTGATTAAAAAAAAAAGATAATAAATACTGCCTCTCAAACTGTATGCTATTTTCTTAAAAGCAGGGGCAGACAAAGAGGCCCCACCAATTTCTATTTTGCCCTGGGCCTCTTCACCACAGCTTCAGTTGTCAGGGGTGGAAGAGCTCAGTGCCAGCATTATGGGTGAGCAGGCTGGGGGCGGCCCAGCTTGGGTTGCCGACCCCCTAATCCCCCACCAGTGGAATGTGCCTGACTCCAGGAGGCTAAGGTTTGGGGGTGGAGGAGCTGCAGAAGGCTCTAAAAGCCAATCGTTCGGGCAGGCCTGTGGCCCTGCTGCTTGACGGTTCTTGATGGATGAGCCCCCAACCCTCCTGTCGAGCCTCCAGGCCCCCTCCTCACGCACCCCCCTCACTCTGTGAGGTCTGGCTTCTGCCAAGGAAGCTGTCAGTGTCAGGACACGTTGGCCCCATGGCCTGCAGGGGACGGAGGCCTCTGAGGGGAGCCTGTCGTCTGGCCCTTTCCTCAGAGGACTCCTGTTGCCCCATGCCCCAGGGTCCTGGGTGCTTCCCTTTCAAAGCTGCAAACTGATCACCACTAATGCAGCTTGTCTCCTGGGGGAACTGAAAGTGGGGTAAGGGGGGAGGAGGAGGCCCTGGCTGCCTGGCTGCGGACAACCCCAGGCTGTGGCTGGCAGATTGGGGGCCTGGGTGGGAGAAAGGACAGCACCGGCCAGCTGGGTGGGTGTTGACTAGGGGCTTTGCCCACGGGGAGTGGGCTCTATTAGGACCACCCTGGGACCCCTGTGGGTTCGCTGAGGACACCTGTGGTGATGAGTCCCCCTGACGCCACCCTACTGGGGCCTGCGGGGCTGGCCTGGGGCAAGACCAGGGAGGCGCTGGGTCAGCACCTGCACCACCTTGAGTGCCAGCTCCTCCTTGCTCCCCTC
>PVKY010001904.1:0-28678 GCA_004027775.1 Bradypus variegatus | reverse complement strand
CTTGCTCCTTCTGTCTGAGCTTATGTAGTGCTCCAGTAAACTAATCAAGGCCTGTGCTGAAAGGGTGGGGCCACACCTCCATGGAAATCATCCAGTGAAAGATCTCGCCCACAGATGAGTGATCACATCTGCACAGAAACATCCAGTCAAAAGTCTCCGCTCCAATAAACACGAATACGTTTCCTGCCCACACAAGACTATATCAAAGATAATGGCGTTTTGGGGAACATAGTACATCCAAACCAGCACACCCATGCATTACGTTCTTTAGTAAATTTGTACTGAAAGATATTACAGAATTTTGAAAACTGGTCACAATCGGTCGACACTCCTATCAAGAGGTGTGGGGCCTCCGCCCGCCTGCTCCCCTGGGACCTGGTCTGGCTGGAGTCTACTTTGATCTACCACGGGGTGGAAGAGAGGCTGTGTGACTTCTAGGGCAGATGCATTTAGCATGGTTCTTCTGGAACATTCCCTCTGGAGATACTTCCTCAGAGCCAGCTGCCATGCCATGAGGAAGCCTAGGCCATGTGAAGGGGCCGTGTGGGGGGCTCTGGTTGACAGCTCAGCCCAGCCTTCCAGCCCTCCAGATCCAGGCCCCAGAGACCAGGTAAATCAAGTCCCAAGTCCTAGTGTCCCCCAGCTATTCCCACCCTCCTGGCTGCGGCCTCAGTCATCATAGAGCAGGGGCAGCCCATCCCCTTCGAGCCTGATCCACCAAATCTGTGTGAGAGGTGGAGAAAATGATTGCTGCTTTATGCAACCAAGTTTAAGGTGGTTTTTAATGCAGCAAGTAACTGGAACAGGTGAGCTTGTGTGGCTGGCAACATTGGTTGGACAAAGTAAGACAGAAATGTCAGAGATTTAAGTATTACCCATGTACTGCCGCTACTGGAAATCTGTAAAAAAGGAAATAATCTCAAATGTGAAAATGTGGCTCAAACATTATTCATAGAGATGTTCACTGCAGTGTTATTTATAATGGCAAGAAATTTAAAACAACCTAGTTTTTCAATGGTGGGGACATGATTCCTTGATAAAATTATAATGTCTGCCTTTGAGTGTCTTAATATGTACGAGGCCATGAGCTGAGGCTGCTCGTATATCATCTTTAGTCTTCCCAGTAACCTTTGAGGTAGGAATTATTACCCCAATATGATTGATTATCCCAGTTTCCCCACTGTATGGATGCAGAAAGTGAATCTTAGAAAGCTTGTTACTTGCCCCTGTCTGCTGAACCCAAAGCCATGCTGTTCAGAATTTACATGATACTGACCTAAGGCAGGGGCACGACATAGAAAAACCTTGGGAGAGCCATCCAGTGGCATATCAGGTAGTCTTAATAAATGCTTTTTACGAGGATTTTTTAATAATAGGAGGCAATATTTGTGGTAGGTGGCAGGAAAAATACAGAATGGAAGCTGTATATATAATCAAATACTAACTTATCAGAATATGCCTGTAAAAAAGGCATGAACTATGCCAGGCCATTTGCAGGGTTCACCCTTGCTGGTGGGATCGTGCAGATAAGCGCTTACCCAAGCTTTTCTGCGTCTTTGACTTTTCTACAATAAACAAAAATGATGTGAACAAATGTTGACAACAGTCAATCATAACTGAACAGTGAAATGAGAATAGAGGGCTAAAGTTACTTGTTAGTTAAAAAGAGAAACAAACCCCTTGCTAGGACAGTTCCCGGGAGCCTGGGTTCTGATGAGAAGCTGCCTGGGAGGACTGCTGCAGCTGGGCTGGGCATGGAGGACGGGGAGCCCTGGGCGTGGCTACCGCCTCCAGCCAGCGCCGACCCAGGGAAGGTGTGTTAGCAACTTTTCTTTTGGGCTCTGTCTTTGAAATATGGTGAATAGTTGACATTTTCAGCACACCTCACTCTGGATGCTCAGTTTTCATAGGAAAAGATTGACCTCTATTCATCTCTCCTAAAAGGTATCACTGGAAACGTAGACTCAGGTATGCAAGTTGTTCTCACACGGTAACTGAACTGCATGCTAGTTTTTAGATTTCAATTTAAATTAATTAACATGAAATAAATTTCATCCTTCAGTTTCTGAATGAGAGTGGCCACATTTCAAGTCTCAATAGCCATGTATGGCTAGTGGTGACTGGATTGGGCAGAGCAGGGTTGAAAATTTTTTGGTGGGCTCCCAAACCTGCCTGCCTGGGTATAAATCTTTACCGCTTCCCAGCTGTGTGACCCTGGTGAGTTACTTACCCTCTCTGAGCTCTGTCTCATGACCTGTAAAATGGGGATAAGGATGGTAACAGTGCCCCCCTCCCAAGGTTGTCATGAGAATTAGTAAACAGCCCTGGGGATGGTGCCATGTTCACTTTACACAATCAGTAAATGGTGGCTGTTGGTCATGCCACTCCAGGTGCTTTGCAAGCTCTGTGTTGTACTGCATTACAGCTTTGACCTAGTTTTTACACAATAAAATATTAGGATAAATATCAGACAATGCTAATAGATCTGCAGAGCACCCGTCTCTGAGAGGCAGGGCAGGTATGGGCCAGGAGCACAGATCTAGAACTTGACTTCCAGGGCCTGTGCCCAGCTCGGCCACTTGCTAGCTTTGGGACCCCAGGAATGTGAGCCTCTCTGCCTCAGTCTTTCTCAGTTGTAAAATGGGGATGGTATTGACAGTCCCCTAAGGTTGCTGCAAGATTTAAGTGAGTTAATATACATAAAAGTGCCTGGTACCTATAAATGATATGTACTACCTCACTGTTTGTTTTCTAAACTGTTTGTTAATACATTTTATCAGAAGTCACTCCTTAGTCAATATTTGCCAAGTCAGATATAAAATCCTTTAGAACGATAAAAGTATTCAGAACCTGTAGAACAGGAGTGCAACGGGTCAGCAATTTGTCTGATCCTGCCTGTGGAGGTATTTTGTTTGGTTTGCTCAGTGCTTGGCCCACAGAGATTAACAATTAAAAGCAAAAAACCAAGTTAAATGGCAAACTTTAAAAATAGAGAGGTCTCAAATAAAAATATAGATTTCTAAAGCTTTTGAAAGTCAATGAGATCATGCCACCTTGAGCCTATCTTCCCGCTTGGCAACAATGGGCCCTGAGAGGGGGTGAGCTGCAGCTCCGCAGTGCCCCACTTCCCTCCCCTTTTTTTGAATCTGCAGATTTTATTGAGATATATTCAGAAGTATACAATCAATATCTTACGGTATCATCACTTGGTTGTACAATCATCACACGCAATTTTAGACCATTTTCACTGCTCCAATAAGAAAAATATCAGTTAGACACAAAAAAGAAAACCCCAAAACACCCCATATCCCCTGTCCCCCCCATTATTGACCCTTCGTATTGGTGTGGTACACCTGTTACTGTTGATGTAAGAATATTAAGGTAATGCTGTTAGCTATAATCCGTAACTTGCAATAGGTGATTTTCCCCCACATACCACTCTATTATTAATGCTTGGTACAAGTGTCAGACGTCTGTGGTAGTTCATGCAGGAACTTACTTATATTTATAATGTTAAATCAGTGACATACGTGACTCTAAACAACCCCTGTCAATGAAATTCATCTATAATATGGCACTATTACTTATAATGCCAATAATGAGCTACCATCATGTCTTTCCATCCCAAAACATTTAATCTTGTTAACAAGTCTGTATCTATTAGGTAACCACTCCCCCCTCTGTAGCTTCTGTCTATCTCCAGGTACCTTATAGTCTACAGTTCAAGACTCTGAGTTTCCTATTCTAGTTAGTTCATATTAGTGAAATAAGACAATACGTGTCCTTTTGTGTCTGGCTTATTTCAGCATGATGTCCTCAGGGTTTGTCCGTGGTGTCACGTGCTTCAGGACCTCCTTTCTTACTGCTGCATAACAGTCCATCGTACGTACAGACCACATTTTGTTTATCCACTCCTCTGCTGAAGGACTCTTGGGTTTCCATCTCTTGGTAATTGTGAACAATGCTGCTGTGAACATCAGTGTGCAAATGTCTGTTCATGTCCCTACTTTCAGATCTTCTGGGTATATACTAAGTAGCAGAATTACCAAGTCATAGGGCAATTATTTTGTTTTAGAGGAACCACCATTACTGTCTTCTACAGTGGGTGTATCATTTTACATTCCCACCAGCAGTGAATACGAGTTCTGATTTCTCCACATCCTCTCCAACATTTGTAGTTTCCTGTTTGTTTAATGGCAGCCCTTGTTATAGGTGTGAGATGATATCTCATTGTGGTTTTGATTTGCATTTCCCTAATAGCTAATGAAGATGAACATCTTTTCATGTGCTTTTTATCCCTTTGTATTTCCTCTTTGAAAAAATGTCTATTCATGTATTTTGCTCATTTTATAATTGGGTTGTTTGTCCTTTTATTGTTGAGTTGTAGGATTTCTTTATATATGCTGGATATTAAACCCTTATCAAGTGTATGGTTACCAAATATTCTCTCCCATTGAGTTGGTTGCCTATTTACCCTTTTGACAAAACCCTTTGAAGCTCAGAAATGTTCAGTCTTGAGGAGGTGTCATTTAACTATTTTTTCATTTGTTGCTTGTGCTTTGGGCATAAGGTTTAAGAAGCTACCTCCTTTCACTAGGTCTTGAAAATGTTTCTCTATTTTTTTCTAGGAGTTTTATGGTTCTGGCTTTTATATTTAGGTCTTTGATCCACTTGGAGTTAATTTCTGTATAGTGTGTGAGGTAGGGGTCTTCTTTCATTCTTTTGGATATAGATATCCAGTTCTCCCAGCCCCATTTATTGAAGAGACTATTCTGCCCCAGTTCATTGGGTTTGGGGGCCTTGTCAGTAATCAAATGATCATATATCTGAGGATCTATTTCCAAACTCTCAACTGGATTCCATTGATCAGTATATCTATCTTTGTGCTAATACCATGCTGTTTTAACCACCATGGCTTTATTAGTAAGCTTTAAAGTCAGGAAGTACAAGTCCCCTCACTTTGTTCTCCCTTTTTTTAGGATGTTTTTGGCAATTCAAGGCCCCTTTCCCTTCCAAATAAATTTGACAACTAACTTTTCCAAGTCTGCAAAGTAGATTGTTTGAATTTTGATTGGCACTGCGTTGAATCTCTAGATCAATTTGGGTAGAATTGACATTTTAACAATGTTTAGCCTTCCTCTCCATGAGCATGGAATGTCTTTCCACCTGTTTAGGCCTTCTTTTATTCTTTATGCAATGTTTTGTAGTTTTCTGAGTACAGGTCCTTTACATCCTTAGTTAAGTTTATTCCCAGATACTTGATTCTTTTAGTTACTATTGTGGATTGAATTTTTTTCTTAATTACCTCCTTGGTTATGTTATTACTATCATATAGAAATACTACTGATTTTTGCCCATTAATCTTGTATCCTGCCACTTTGCTGAATTTATTTATAAGCTCAAGTAGCTTTGTCATAGAATTCTCAGAATTTTCCAAATATAGGGTCATGCCATCTGCAAATAATGAATGTTTTACATCTTCCTTTCAGATTTGGATGCCTTTTATTTCTTTTTCTTGCCTAATTGCTCTGGCTAGAACTTCTAGGACAATGTTGAATAAAAGTGGCAACAGCGGGCATCCTTGTCTTGTTCCAGATATTAGGGGGAAGGCTTTCAGTCTCTGACTGCTGAGTGCGGTATTGGCTGTAGGTTTTTCATATATGCTGTTTATCATATTGAGGAAGTTTCCTTGGATTCCTACGTTTTGAAGTGTTTTTATCAAGAAAAGATGCTGAATTTTGTTGAATGCCTTTTCATCGTCAGTTGAGATGATCATGTGATATTTCCCTTTCGATTTGTTAATCTGTTGTATTACATTGATTGATTTTCTTGTGTTGAGCCACCCTTGGATGTGTGGAATGAACCCCACTTGGGTCATGGTGTATGATTCTTTTAATGTCACCCCTCTCTTTTGTCTTATCCCTGGGCTCCACTCATTTACCTCACCTGTCTGGCCTTGGGTGGCATCTGAATTGGGGAGCCCTGCTGTAGGATCCAAAATCTGTGCAGGATCAGCCCACCTCTCACCTGGTCAAGCCCCCACCGCTCTGGGCCGAGGGCAGTGGGCCCTCCCTGGGTCTGCCAGGGTCCATCCTGCTTCCCACAGTCCTCGCCCCTGACCACAAACACAGTTCCTGTAAATTGTAAATCAGATCATGTCATTCCCCTGCTGTTGTCTCCCTATGGCTTCCTGTCTTGCTCAGAGCAAAAGCCGACGTCCCATTCATGGCCCACAAGGCCCTGTGGGATCGAGCCTGGCTGCCCCTGCAGCTCCCCAGGCTCATTCCCAGCTCAGGGCCTTGCATGGTCTGCTGCTGTATGGAGCGCTGTCCCCCAGCCGTCCGCATGGCTCGCTCCCTCAAGTTCGTCACGTTCTTCATATCCATGCTCAGATGTCACCTTCTCAGAGGGTCCTTCACTAGCCGCCCCCCTGAAATGGGCCCCTGCCTTTCCCCAGCCCTTCCTTCTCCTTTATGTCCCTCCTCACAGCCCAGCAGCCTGATGTCCTGCAGTGCCAGGAGCTGTGGGCAGCTGAGCCAGCCCCCCGCAGCCAGTGGCCAGCATCTCAATCTATTTTCTGCCCCCTGAATCTGGCCAGGCCCTGTGGCTGGCATCAGTGGCAGTGCCCACACTGGGCCTGGGCTCACCAGCCCTCGCCCATTTCCTCTGGACCCCTGGCTCTCTGCAGTCACTGTGAGAACATGCCCGAGCCACTGCTGGAGGGTGGAGGACAGGTGGGGCCATCCTCTCTGAGCCCCGTCAACTCAGCAGCCACTCTAGAGCAGCCACAGCCAGCCACCCTCCAGGGACCCACCAAGCTCAGCCTGAGCCCAGTCTATGTTGTCAAACTGCCGACCCAGGGGCTAAATAAAGGTTTATTATGTGGAACCCTTGAGTTTGGGGGGAGGTTTGTTACACAGTGTTATCATGAGAAAAGAACTACTGAGAGCACACCATGAGCACGTACGTGGCAGAGTCGGATTTGAACCCATCTCCCCAGGTCTGTGGTCTGGGCCATGGGACTCTGGGAACCTCAGAGGGCAGAGAGGGCAAATAGTGTATTTTTAAATGTCCTTTTCTGGTGCTGCCAGAACACAGCTGTCAACAAGTTCTTAGCCCAGCAGTGACAGGCCTGGCTTGGATTGTGGGGGTCTCCATCCTGTGCCCTGTGGCCTGAGGACAGTAACAGGCCAGCAAGTCCCCAGAGGCCACCAGCTTCAGCCTGAATTTCCTTCTGGGTGGTGGGAATACATTTCTCTTCCTTCCAGCAAGTTTGGCTCCTGCATCTTCACTGTGCTCTGTCTTCTTCCTGGGCCCTGAGGCTCTTCCCAGGTAAACTCCCAAAGCAGCCAACTCTGTGCTGAGACCCCTTACTACCTGTGCCTTCTTTTGGGGATTCCTTCTTCCTCTAAATACTCACACTTCCCACTGCTTTCTGCATCTGTTAACCTGGATGGTACCAGGCTTTAAGGAACTTAATGTATCTTCATTTTTGAAAGGCTGGAGAGGTTAATTCCAAAGCCAGCAGAGTCTGGAGGTGGAGTTTCAGGCACCATGACCCCTGAAAGCAGCTATTTGGGAGCAGGGAGATTTTCTGCACCCCCACATCATCCAGCAAACCTTTGTCTCCCCCTTTGTATACCACCTTCTTGTTTTTGTTTTTGCTGTACAGTTCTTCACTTAGTGTCATCCTGAGATTTCCCAGCTGCCTTGGTTCTGTTCCCATGTCGGTTACACCTGCTGGGGAATATCTGCCTCCTTACAAAATCCATCTGTAAAGATGCTGTGGCTGCATGGCCTAAACATGCAGGCCGCCTCTTTCTGTTTAAGTTACGATTTTGACACTGCTACCTGGGGATGTTTCAGTAAAACTTTTGGCCCATGAAAGGATAGTACTTTGGGTTTGAAATTTTGCTGATTCCAGGGTTTAGGGAAAAGTTTGTGTGTGCAGCAGCTCTTTGGAATCCTCTCATGAAAGGAGCATCCCCGGACTCTGCTAATTAAGTCCCAGAACAGCCCGCCTGCTAATCTGAGGATGGTGTTTTCTCTGTTTTTCTTTAAATCAAATCAGTTCACTATTTTGTAAGTAAGTTTTTCTCCACCCTAAGCAATCTGTGAAATCATAAGCTTAGTTAGACTGTAGGTTGCCTGCAGTCAAAGACCTCAAATAAGCCAAAAGTTTTGGTGGCTTAAAGAAGTGTAATGTACTTCTGTCTTATGTAAGAGCCCAGGCAGAAGCAGTCCAGGGCTGGCATAGAGCCAGTGACAGATGCTTCTGTCATCTTGTTCTGCCATCCCTGTGTGTCCTCACATGACCCAAGAAGGCTTCCTCCCTGTTCACACTTCAGCCATTGGGAAGGCTCAGGGAAGATTGGAGGACATGCCCCCTTCTTTTCGTCACTTCTGCTCAAATCCCATTGGCTAGAAAGCAGTCACATGGTCATACCTAGCTGCAAGGGAAGCTGGGATATGTAGTCTCTTTTGGGAGGCCATGTGCCCAGCTATTATTTGAGGATTCTGTTGATATGAAAGGAGAGAGAGATGGTTAATGAAGGGCGTCTGATAGTTTCTGCCACAATATACTGGTTATATATTTTTAAGTGCACATTAAAATACATATTACTAAAAGTACTACCTGAAGTCATCTGGGATGTGTGTACACTTTGGAAGACAGTATTAGAAGTTAGCCTTCCCTGTGACGCTCACCCTGTTGAGCCATAGTCTTGTTGGAAGTAAGACATGTTCTTTGCCGTTTCAGGATAGAGGGGTTGTTGCTTGTCGTTAGCTCTCCCGGGAGAGGCTGGGCACTCTTCTTCAGGGATTGGAGAACTCCCGCAGATACTTTTGAATATAAAGGTACAATCCTGGGGCCTTACAAATATCATTTGCCTCTTTTCAATGCATCCTCCCACTTTCTCCAGAATCTACCGATCATGGTGGGCAGATGTGGGCAAGAGTTCAGACGTGGGGATTCTTCTTCAGCTCTCAGATGCCTGCACGAATGAATACTACTGATGACTTTGAGCTGCAAACCTTGACATTCCATATTAGTGCTGGAGATTTGCCTTTTGTGCAGATGCACCAGCTGGAGCTCGTAACTGAAGTTCTGATGGAAAGTGGGAGTCCAATTTTAATGACTTAGCACAGTGCGATCACAGCCACATGTCCCAAAACTGGGAATGGGGAAGCCAGTCTGTTAAAAGTTAATGGTCTAAGAAGTCTTGACATAAAGTAAAGCTTTGAGTAAAATTCCGTGGTGTTGTGGACAGTTCATTCTTTATTAGGTTTTCCTAAAACTGAGATAAAAAGCGTTTTGTCTTTTTAAAGGTGTGCATTAATATTTCATTGCATTTTATAGATACATTGATCTTCATTTGGCTAATCTGAGGCAGGTAATGGAAACCTATGCCCCGTCGCATGTGACAGACAACTCCATAACCCTTTGCCAGTCTGTGATTTTCATTTCGGCGGGGGTCTCTAAGTTAAAAGGCGAGACAATCTCAAGTGAGCCCAGTGAGAGCCAGATGGATTAGGTGGTGTTTATTCATATCAGGCTGATGTTGGTTTCTGTCTTTCTCTGTTGCCATGCGTGTTCAACAACTTCATAGTCCACTGAAATCAGAGATTGTGCCAGGTGGCTTTGTCTGAGAGAGCCGTGTAATGAGCTTCTTTGGATGGGAAGGGGGAAAAGGTAGACAAGTTCCAGGCTTCGCTAGTTTTGTGCTACAGCAGTTGTCTGAGTGGAAATTCACTTCTTAGAGCCTAGTGCCAAGAATCTAAACTCGGGGGCCTGGGGGCCAGGCAGGGAAGGGGTAGCTACGCTGTCCCCTGGGGTAGCCACTGCTCATCTCCAGGCATGAGTGAGCATCCAGAGATCCCAGTGTTTCAACAGAGGCTGGAACCTGATCTCTTAGGACAAATATGGGAAATAAATCTCATTAAAAATTTCCATGTGTCACTAACATAACACATCTGCAGGCCACATTCGCTCTTGGAGCCCCAGCTTTAAGCCTGTGGTTTCACGGACTGTTTCTGGATTACATGAGTGAACATACGAAAACGCTTAGAGCAGTGCATGGCAAGTAGCCAGCTTTGTGTAAAGATTTGCTATGACTGCAATTACTATTATTATTATTTACCCGTGTGAAAATCGAAACGTTACAAATAAGGCTGATCACCATCCCAAACCCCACTTCTCTTCCTA
Source organism: Bradypus variegatus (assembly GCA_004027775.1). NCBI lineage: Eukaryota > Metazoa > Chordata > Mammalia > Pilosa > Bradypodidae > Bradypus > Bradypus variegatus. The sequence continues at coordinate 18,474 of PVKY010001904.1, read as the reverse complement.
CTTCCTCCTCAGAGGTAACACAGTTACTACACTTTTTGAAAAATTGCAGACCGTGTCTAATCATTTAAATATAAATACATGTACCTGTGAAAAATATAGTACTTAAGAAAAGAAATTCTATATGCTATATAATATTTTTTTGGAGTTTGCCTTTCTTTTCCCCCTCAATGATACATCTTGGAGGTGGTTTCACTTCAGTTCCCAGAAGCTGACTTCGTGCTCTGCCATTGCTGGACACTGTCCACGATGGCTGGGTTCGAAGGGTGACTGTGCCCGGAGGACCAGGCAGGAGCTGCAGTGCCTTCTGCGGCGGTGTAAATCCGTAACTGCTGCAGAGTGGGGCTAGTCCCGGGGTGGGTGTGCAGGCCGTTTCCAACTTTCTGCTACTAAAAACAGTCTCAGTTACCATCCTGGCATCTGCCCAGGGAACAGTTGTGCCTTTCTTCAGGGTGAATATAAAGCGTAGGACTGCTGGGGGCAAGGGTTTACACATTTGCCGTTTTAATAAATACTTTGTGCTGTCCTCCAAAATGGCCCTGCCAGTGACATGTTCAGGAGCAGGATGTGAAAAGCCTTTGCTTTCTTTTTTTTAATTGTAATTTTCTGAGAAATTAAAAATATATGAACAGTACAAAGAGTAACATGAAAAACTGTAGTGTACCCAACACCTAGGAATGGCAGCTGGTAACATTTTGTCATATTTGCAACTAATCTTTTTTTCTTTTATTAAAAAAATACCTGAACTTTAAAGAAAAAATTAAATTGGAGTTCTCTTTTTGCATTCCCTTCGGTTTCATTCCTCTTCTCAGAGGCAACCAAAATTATGAATTTAGTGAGTACCCTTGCCAAGCCTTTTTATTTATTTATTTTCTATTTTTATGCAGAACTATGAGCTATATGTTATTTTTGTGTTTAAAAATTTATTTAGATGTTGGCCATAGTATTCTGCAACTTGATTTTTTTTCAGCCAAATAGTATGTTCTGGAGACCTATCCATGTTAGCACATTTAGAAGCAAATAGTATCATATTTAAACTATATAACAAATTTAATGAAACAAACTACAAAAAAGGTGAACTGATACTTTAAAGTTTACTGTTTCACTTCTAAAAATGAATAGTAATGAGTTTGAAATCACTGAGTCACAGTACTTTCTCGCTTTATGCCATGGAGATATCTCATTCCTTTTCACTGCTGTATAATATTCCACGGCTCCACAGTTTGTTTAGCTCTTCTCCATGTGATGGGCATATAGGTTGGTTCCAGTTCTCCGCCATCACTTAAGCAGTCCTGAGATGAAGGCAAGAGGCTTTCAGAGTCTTCATGGTATATTTCTACAATGCTTTGGTTTGTGTACTCTAATAGACAAAATGCTCTTTCTCTTTTCATAGACCCAGAAACACACTTGAGGAAAAAAATATCATTTTATTTGCCCTCCTCTACTTGTGTTTTCAAGTGTAGAAAGGTTGGGTCTTTGTAGCTTGCTTTTATTGTTTTGGTTATTGCCGTTACTAAAGTACATCAAGATGGGGACTTCCCACTCTTTCGGATCTTAATTATTTGATGGTTCTTGGCAGGATGTTCTCATTCATTTGACCAATCTTTGCTGAACACCCCCTATGTGCTAGGCTCTGTCCTAGACACTGGTGATGCGGCAGGGAAAACAGGCCTGGTCCTTGTTGTGGGATCTTCATTTCGGTTGGGGAAATGGCCAGTACAAAAGGAACAAATTGGTGCTTCTCTCCCCTCTCCAAAGTTCTTCCCTGATGAGCTCGTAGAGTTGGGCCTCACTGGCAAAGTTCTTCCTCTGGCTGGGACGCAAGCAGTTTGGTGGACAGCCTGAGTGGGGCTTGAAATGGACGTTCTGAGAGCTGTGTTGTGGTTACCTATTGCCGTATAACGAGCCACCCCCAAAATGCGGTGGCTTAAAAAAAGGGCAGTGTTTGATTTGCTCAGTATTCTGCCATTTGAGCAGGGCTTGGCGGGGACAGCTTGTCTCTGCCAGGGCAGCTTGAGGGCAGGAGGCTGGGGTCATCTGAGGGTGCACTCACATGCCGGCTGGGTGGTGCTGGCTGTTGGCTGGGACCTCAGCTGGGCTGGGGTTGCAGCATCCTGGGGAGACCTTCCCATCTGGCTGTGTGGCGTCCTCGGAGTCTGGTGGCCGGGTTCTAAGGGTGTGTCCCCAGGGGACCAGGCAGGAGCTTCACTGCCTCCCGTGACTCAGGCTTAGGAGTCCTGTCCTCTGTCACCGCCAGCCCACCCAGCCTCAAGGGGAAGGAACGTCCAGTGTCAGAGGGGCCTGTGGAATGGACATCTTCGTGCGGCCGTCTTAGGAAGCACTTCATATCCCTGTACCTGCATTTGGCCAGACATGGTGGGCAGTGGCAGTGGGTTTTGGCGGCCAGCATGGTGGTGGCCATGTGGCCTGTGGCAGGATGATTGAGGTCTTGCCAGCCTCTCAGCATCGGTCCCTCCCATTTCACAGATGGGGAAACTGAGGTCCAAGTCATGGCATAAGTCCTGCAGTGCGCGCAGTGTGTAAGCAGGGAAGTCCACATTCCAGCCTGGGCCAGTGAGTTAGATGCCTCTCCTCCAGTGGGCCAGCCCCTTCTCCCCAGGGGCGAGGCTGCTCTGTGTCCTCACTCTGGTTACCATGGTGACAGTGGCCAGACACACTCAGAGTCACTTTTGGCCTTTCTCCACCCCTGCCAGCTCCCCCCACTGTGGTTGTGGGTCTCATTGAACAACGAGAGGAGACTTCGAAAGGGTGCCTCCCACCCCTCTGCCAACTGCCTTGCTGATTTGAGAAATGGCCTGGGGATGCCTCTTTGACTCTAGGCACAAGCTGATCGATTATAAGAATGAAGTATGATGTCACGTCTGCCAGCCTGTCATCCGAGCTCTGGTGTCTGTGACTGTTCAGTTATATTCACCAATTTCTGGGGCTCCACACTCTTCCACAGAGGACCTTTTGGGGGTGGAATTTTTCCTGCTTGGTCTTCTGGGCTATTGTGGAGAGATGGGATAAGATGCTGTTCACCTATTCTTAGACATAATTGAGCATGCCAAAAGGTGGGTGTGTGCTGGTGTTTGCAGAAGGATTCTGCAACAAGTGGCCCTTGAGAAAACCAGAAAGGGAAATTCTTACTTAAGGATGTTCCGGGTCCTTTCCTTGCCCCGTGTGGCTTCTCTGTTTATTCGTCACAGGGAATCCGGGTCAGTGTTTGAAAAGTGGCTCATTTAGATTCTGGGTTGTGAGGGAAGGCAGCTGCCACTTGGGAATGGTGGTTTAAAACAATGTTAATTGGGATTTAAATTAATTTAATTACACTCGAAAATTTTACGTTTACAAAACACATTTCCGTTCGTAGCTGTCATCCTTTCAGTTGCTCAGGTTGAAAACCCTGGTGGTGTCCTCGGCTGCTTTCTTTCTGTCACGTCCTGCCTCTGATCTGTTGGCAGGTCAGGCCATCACCAGCTTCAGATACCCAGAGACTGAACACCTCTCACCTCCTGTACTGCCTCAACCCTGATCCCAGCCGCTGCATCTCCTGCCTGGATTCTGTCCCCCAAATTCAGGTCCACCAGGAACCTCAGAATTTACCTTACTTGGAAATTGGGTCCTTGCAGAAGTAACTTATTAGGTTAAGTAAAGTCCTAGATGAGCCCCAAATCCAGTGACTGGTGTCCTTGTCCTTATGAGAAGCAAGGACACACGGACACACAGCAGAGTCCCTGAACATGGAGGTCGAGAGTGCAGTGCTTTGCCTGTAACTCAGGGAATGCCAAGGATGGCAGAAGTCACCGGAAGCTGGGAGAGGGGCATGGGACGGGTTCTCTGTGAGAGACTCCAGAAGCAACCAGCCCTTCTAAACACTTTGGTTTCATATGTCTGGTTACCACAACGGTGAGACAGACATAATTTCTGTGGTTTTAAGCTACCTAATCTGTGACCATTTGTTACAGCTGCCACTGGAAACATGTGTGCCCCTTCTCATGTCCTCCTGCTTTCATGCTTGTCCCCTTATGGTCTGTCCTCATCCCAGGGGCCGGAGTGAGCCTTGAAGAATATGAGTTATATCAAGCTGCCCCTCTGCTCAAAACCCCAATCAACAGGAGCTGAGAGTGTGCAGGTCAGAGCGTGAGTGGTGAGGACAGAGGTTGGAGGAGCAGATGCCCATCTGTATTTTTTCACCAGTCTGATGTTTCTTTCCTTAGTTGTGGGGCTTTGGGAAGCAGCCTAGAGGAGGGAAGTCAACCTCTGTTGGCTGGTGAGGCCAGATCTGCCTTTTAGAACGGATGGGTAAGGATGTGCCAGGTCAGAAGAAGCCACAGGCAGAAGTGCCAGGCACATGGCATAAAGGAGTGAAGTGGGTGGCTCTGTGGAAACTAAAGGCCCCAGCATTTTCCTTCCAGGTCTGCAATGGGGAATGGTGGGGACTGTGGCAAATCGGAGCCCACATGTGCTGCCTGTGGAGATGGCTGCTGCTCGACTCTGGCCTGTTGTCATCACATGGGAATGCAGGTCCAGTGTTGCCAGATCTTCCAGTTTTTCAAGAGAAGCCAGCAGTCCAGCCTTGTGGATTGTCCATGTTTTGTTTTTGAGTATTATTAGCAACTCACAGACTTTAACATAGTTGATGTGTCTCAGCCCATTGAGTCATTTGTTGTTTGGATTCTCTAACTCATCCCATCTTTGGCTGGTGAGAACTCCTTGAAGCTGGCTGGAGTGTCCTTTTGATGTGTCCCCTTTGTTTTTGGAGCACTTTCTGGCTTCCTGGCACAAGCTGTTCCTCTGGTACCAGGCTCATCTGGTACATTTTCTCCTCCAGGCTTGGAATCAGCTGCGTCTCAAGAAGCTGGGTAAGAAGTCCGGGTGTGCTTCCCCTGTTGGAGATAACTTCACGTCAAAACTGAAAGGCACTGCAGTAGCCAGCCCTGCTCCTGGGGTGGCCCTTTGGCGGCCCCTGGTTGATGCTTTGGCATCGTTTGGAGCATCCCCAGCTGAGTGCCATCATCTCTGGAAGATTGGCTCTTGCCCCTGGGGCCAGCTGGAATGATGAGTGGTTCAGCTAATGTATCCAGACGGCTGCTTTCCACAGCGGGGCAGCCACCCAAGCAGTTGCTAAATGCACGTGTCCTGAGAACTGCTCTGACAGGTTTCACCTTGCAGAAATCTGCCAAGACTCAGGTGTGGATTCAGAGGCAACATACGGGGCTCTCTCTACTTGGTTGATTTCCCCATCCATGGGCTTGTCCATCATCGGAGAGTAATGGGGTGGATTCAGGTGGGAGGGCTCCCAGAATGGGCACCCCTCATGCATAAGCCCTCAGTGGGTGGGGAGGTCTTCTCTTAACGTCACTGCCTCTGTTAGCAGCCCTTGCCACACATCTACCATGCAGGCCACTTTGTTCTGCTTTCTTAGGAGACTGTCAATGCTGAGGGTATGTGCTAATTAATTGTGTGATTTTAGTGTAAGCTGAAATCCAATTGCTTGGCTTGTCTGTGTACCTGATTTGGAATCTTGGGGCAGCCTTTCTGTGCTTCAGTTTCCTTATTTTAGGTAAGGAAATAGCTCTCTCAGAGGGCTGGTTTGCAGATTGAGTTAATCCATGTAAATCCCTTAGAACAGCTGCTGACACAAAGCAAGGCCCAACAAAAGCTGGTTTTTATGATTATCTGATTATCTGCAACCAGTTAGGCTTATATTTCTGGATGGCTGAGTTATGTAATACAGCACCTTTCTTTTTCCTTCTGTTTCCTTCCCTTCCCTTCCCTTTTCTCTTTTCTACTTCGAATGGTTATCTAGTGGCTCCAGGAATCTTCTCCTACCTCCGTTCTCTGCGTCCAAGGCATGCCCATGCAGTGCACAGGCTCATGTGTCCCGGGCACGGAGGGGATTTGATTAGATTGTATTTTTCTGAAAGTCCAGTTCCAGTCTGCAGTTGGGTTCACTGTCTCCCAGCCTCCAGCCGTTAGTGAACCAGCTTCCATGGGTCCTGTGGGCACCTGAACTCAGTGAGGCCTTACTTTCTCGGGACACCGACGTTTTGACAAGAATCAGCGGAGATGGCTCCGCCACAGTAATTGGAGGTTTTGCTGAAATTTGGACTCAATTTTAGACAGCAGGGAGCAGGCTCCTTTCCTTGCCCCTCAGAAGTCTGGTTCTGAAGCTGAGGCTGCCTTCTGCCCTGGAGGCAGGAGCAGGGACAGCGACATGTCCTGGTCTGGGCCAGCGGGCTGGGCGGCCGCTCTTCCCGGGGGACTCTCATTGTGACTTCCCGAGGCACCCAGGCTCGTGGTGGGCACAGCCGCTTCTTTCTGGAAGAGATTGAACCGGCCAGGGCTTGAAACGGCAAATTCGCTAAGCTGGGAACTGCGAGAGAGGTCACGGACCCCTGAACGGAGGCACAAAGATCTTTTCTTCCAGCCCAAATTAGCGAAATTGCCAGAGGCTGTTGTCATTTTCCAGCTAAGTCTGAGGGGTTAGGAGTTGGGATGAAAAATGTCTTTTTTTGGCACTAATGAATATCTAGGTTGTCTGCTCTGTCCTTTCATCGATGAGAATGAAAGTTCACCAAGAATCGTCGTCTTTGTGGAAGTGGCTGTCATTGGCATTGCTGCTGCTTGGGGGGCCCGCAAGTGCAGCGATGCTGGGGTGGGGGGGTCTGCACACGTCTTTACTTGCAGCCGAGTTTGGGACTGCTGATTGGGTGCCCTGGTCTGGTTTCTGTTCTCCTGTGTCCTTTGGGCAAGAGAAGAAGGCATCCTCCTGGGTTGCAAACTTGGCTGCTTCCAGTGACCAAGCATTTACTGCACAGGAGGGAAGTCGATGAGGGGTTAGCAAAACAACAGCTCTACACCTGATGGATGATTTGTCTAGGCAAGGATGTGTCGTCGTAGAAATCGCTAACTCTGTAGGGCTGTTCCTTGCCAGCTCAAGCTCATTTTTTGTGGATCTTAACTCATTTAATCCTTGTGACAGCCTCAAGCAGTGGGTACTACTTTTATTGTTCTACAGAGCAGGAAACTGAGGCACAGAGAGGTTAAGTAACTTGCCCAAGTTCACACAGCTCCAAAGCAGTAGAGCTGGGATTTGAATCCAGCAAGTCCAGCCCCAGTATCTGTATCACATACTTGGGTTTTGGGGATTGTGGGAACTGGGGTGAACTGGAGCCCCCATGCTGCATCTAAAGTTGGCAACTGTTACTTGCCCAGTTGTCATTGTGTGGGAATGCCAGCTCGGGGCTGCCAGTTCTAATTTTTCAAGAGAAGCCAGAAATCTGGCTCTTGTTTCAGATGTAAAATATTCTAATTTTTTATGTTGGGATCCAACCTGAAAGATTTGGGTGGGGGGAGCGATCTCAGAGGGAGGACGTTTGTGAAATGGACGATCAGCACTGCCCCTGGCCTGGCTGATGTTTCCAGAGACTCGGAGTCTTTTTAGAACATTGGGGTTTGAGGTGACATCCCACATCAGGACACTTGAAACCGTCCTGGAGGCCGAATTCCCCAAGTGCCTTGTCCAGCAAGGACTCATCCTCTCACTGCCCAGCTCCGGGTGTGGGCATTGGGGGTGTCAATACTCTGATTCTGTTTCTGGGCAGTTAGAAAATTCTTTCTACACAGACTCCAAATGTACCTGCCATTAATCCTGCCATTGCTCGTGGGGATTGCACAGAATAAACCTTAGTCTTCCCCCCATGATACCCATGTGGGTAACCAATGCTGGTCTTCGTGGCTCCCCTGTTTGGGCCTTCCAGTGCCCTCTCAGGACTTATTAGAATAAAATCTAAGCCCCTCCCTGGGGCCTGCAAGCTGTGGGAACTGCTCTCTGCCTACATTTTCAACATTGTCTTCCTACTACTACTTTCCCTCTATTTCAGCCACCCTAACCTTGTTTTCCTTAAATACACCAAGCTAAGAGGCTGTTTCATTTTTTTAACTTTTTATGCTGAACTTATTTTAGATGTAGAGAAAAGTTGCAAAAGAATACAGAGGGTACCCACCTGCCCTTCGCTTGGCTCCGAGGGGCTGTTTCCTAGCAGCTGGTGAGAGGAGGTGAGGCCTCGGCTGAGGGCTGGGTGCTGGGAAGGGGCCGGCTACGTACAGGCTCCTGCAGGAGGAGCAGGAGTTCAAAGGCCCCGGGGCAGGAGGGTGCCTGGGTGTGATGGGCACGGAGAGGAGGGCCATGTGGCCCCTTTCGCCACCCGCTCCTCCGCCACCCCAGCCTGGTGGAGACTTGCAGGCATCAACACCAGGGACCCCAGCCCCAGCTGTTCAAAGCCATTGTTTCCCCCAAAGCCCGTTTAGAGAGCTTACAGGCCTGCAGCCCACTGGATAAGTTTGACAACGAATGCATTTTGTTTGGCTTTCCCCGAGTTTGAGAAAATCCCAATTAGTGGCCAGTATGAAAAAGCAAGAGATTTCACATCAATAGTGGGATTTCTGATTTAAAAAATCTGGTGAAGGCCTGAAGGTCTGGCCACACCAGGCCCTCTCCCTCATCTGGAGCTGGGAAGCTGGGTCTTGTGCAGACGCCGTATGAGCTGCTTCTCCAGGGTCCCTACCAGGCCTCTCCGTTTCACTTGCTTCACTGTGTCAGTTGTCCAGCCCAGCTTGCATTTGTATTTGAAATCCCTGCTCTCCAGCTACCCTTTTTGTCAAGAGTGAGTCCCCAGAGGTGGTTTTGAAACCACATCCCATAGAAGCCAGTAGAGGGCAGGGCCAGGAGCATGGACCTGCAGCCAGACTGCTTGGGTTCGAATTCTGGCTCCATCTTCTCTTGCTGTGTGACCTTGAGCAAGCTACTTAACCTCTCTGTGCCTCACTTTATCATAAAACGAGGCAGATACCAGTTTGTAGGGTGTTGGGGTGGGTGAGAAAGGGTTGTTACATGTGAAGAAACACTTGGAGCATCACCTGCACCAAGTGAGCGCTCTGTAAATATTAAACTCTGTGATTAAATTCACCCAGAGCTTTCCATGGTCTCAGATGCAGCTACATAAAAGAAGGCTCCCTGCCTCCACCGCCCATAAATAGTTGGTGTGCAGAAGTACCATGGCAACGTGTATCCATTGGGTTTGCCAGATGGGCAGAACAAGCAAGTGGGCGACTTCCCTTCCAGCTTCTCGTCCTTGCCTTTCCTGGGGCCTGGCGTGGACAGCTGGGCTCTGCTCCTGGCCTTGCCAGTGGCCCTGGGCAAAGCTGCTTCCAAGTCTGGGCTCCCACCCAAGCCTGAAGATTCCGGGGTGGCTGCGTGGGGCTCCACTCCCCGGCCCTGCTGTGTCCAGGGGGCCTGAGGGGCTCACCTGATGGACCTTCCCCCAAAGGGTATTTTTTTTTTCACTAAAACACCTCGAGGCTGCACTCCGAGGAGAGTGTAAATGCAAATGTAGGCAAAGAGACGTGTGCAAGAACCATGGAACCAGCTTACATATCCAAGAGGAGAACGGATACATGTATTTTCATACAGTGAGATCCTAGAGAGAGGCAAAATGAGTGGGTTACGTGTACCAACAGATATGAATTTCACAAAATCTAATGTTGAGTGGAAAATGCATGTTGTAGGAAAATTGAGTATAATACTATTGATATGAAGTTTAAAATTACAGAAACAACACAATGTTTTGTAGTATAAGTACACATTATATACTGGAATAAAAGTAAATTTTACAGTGATGAAGAACCCCAAGTTCAGGAGGGAGAGCCAGAGGCGTCAACTGTATTTGTACTGATTTATTTCTTAAGTTGGGTGGTCTGTACTTGCATCTTCATGATATTACAAAATACCCTTTTGTAAATCTTCAATAAACATAATGGATTTTCAAATGCTTTGTTAGAACAAAAGTTTGTGGACTAAAAACAGAAATCTGATAAGTCCTGGGCTTTCCTTCCTGACCCTAACCCATGAGGACGTACTGATTTCCTTGTCCCTGGAGGCTGTCAGTGTCCCCTGGGTTTCCCTGGCAGGCAGTATGGTGCTGAGATAGGAGAATCAGACATGGCCCATGTTTCTGTCCCGGTGACTTGGCTTGTTCTGAGCATCGTTTCCTCCGCTGTAAATGGGAAAACTTGCAGCCCATGGCTCTATCCCAGTGGTCGGGGATTTGCCGGGTGTTGGAGCCTCCAAAGCTTGAGCTCAGAGCTGGGCATGTGGCAAACGTGAAGGACACATTTGATGCTGTAATAATGGTAATGAGTAACAATTTCTTCCACATCGTGAGGGAGTCAGGCGGAGGGAAGAAAGAGGGGGCAATCCTGAGGCCATGCTCCCCGCTAGCTGCTGTGCCCTCTCATTAAGAAGGCTGCTGCCCAGAGTTCAAGCCCCACAGAGGGCCCATTGGCTTCTGTTCTGGCACTCATGGCTTCCTTCCTCCTGGCCCCAGGCTGACTCCTGACCCCTCACAGATCCCACGACCCCCCATGACCTGGGTGCCCTCCCCATCCTTACAGGGTGGGTTCTGCCTTGTCGGCCCCTCCTGGCTGCCCCCCTCTCTCATGGACACAGACCCTCTCATTCTGCAGACAGAGCGGACCCAGAGGGCAGGGTTCTGTTCAAGCCAAGAGAGCGTAGGGCAGGGGGGCTGTGCTGTCCACTGGGGGTGCTCAGGGATGCCTTTGCAGGGGGCTTGTGCTCCTCTCAGTGGCCCAAGGTGGGTCTGCTCGGCCTGCACCTGCTGGGTGCCACATGTAGGTTGCAAGGTGTGGGAGAGGAACTGGGCTCTCTGGGGGAAATTTAAAGGCTGGAGGGGGCTGGGTGCATCCTCTTGCCACGCTGTGGGGGACTGTGCTGGAACCCAGCCAGCCCCTTGGATACATGTACCCTGTGAGGGACCCTGCCGTGGCTCACCCACGTTTTGGAGAGAAGGCACCTTCATTAGGGGAATTCTCAGGTTGGTTGGCACCAGGTGGTTTGGAATGGGGGCATCCTGTAAGGATGGGGAGGGCACAGTTATTTATCAAAGTTATACAGTTATTTGCCAAAGTTGGGAAGCCAGCAGCCTACACCTGGGAACCTTGGGGCCATGGGAAGCTGTGTTTGTTATCCAGGTCACCCTGAATGAGCCCCAGTTTCGACTGGAAAGTCATGCTCCTGCGTCACCCCTTTCTTTCTTGTTTGAGCATTAGATCTGGGTATTTACTGCAGTAGGTGAAATCCTGTTTATTCCAGCCCTGTCAGAGGTTAGATACCCCCCTTTATCACTGTGGAGGGCAAGTTGAATAATGGAGTTCATATTTTGTGAAGTCCTGATAAGTGATTATCTCAGTAAGAGCCCTCGAGTTGCAAGACATAGAAAAATGTATTTTCTTACATAATTAGAAAATGTAAATGAAAGATGTAGCTTCAGATGTGGCTTGATCCAGGAGTTCAGCTGGTGTTACCAGGACCTGATCTCTCTCCTTTTCTTGGCTCTTCTCTGAGGGTTAGCTTCACTCTCAGCACCACTTGGGAGATACGCTGGCCTCCCAGTAAAGCCCGGGGGAATAAAGAATTCTTGCCTGAAGTTTCAAGCAGAAATACCACACCTACCTATCATTGGTCTGTCGGGGTCTCTGACTGGCCAGGGTCCACGTATGCATTCCTGGAACTGAATGTGGGGCCAGCTCTACTGAAACATGGAGAGAGGGAGGAGATGGTTCCCAAAGGAAAATTGGGGTGCAGTGTCCAGAAGGGGAGCAGATGCTGAGTGGCTAAAACACCACGCAGATCTACAGTGACTCAAATAGGGCAGCAGAACACGTCTTTCCCAGCAAGGACCTGTCCCTGTCCCTGGACTCTTTTATGATATCCCGGCGTCCTGAGCTGATCCTTCAGCCTTTGGGCGTCGGCTTGGAGTCTCGTCCTCCTCTGGGAGGGAGCCCGGGGTGCTCGGTGTAACTGTGTCAACAGTGACCAGCCAAGCGAGGGGGTCCAGGCCCAGCAGCCCCGTCCAGCCAGGCGCTGGAGAGAAAATAGGAGCAAATAAATTGCTGGCTGATGTTAAATTTAGATTTATTCTGGTGGAGCTAATTGTAATCTTTATTTGGTCCCAGCTGATGCATTCTTATCGTTCTTATTATAGCTGAGAAAATTAATTTTTATTCTACCATAAAGGTAGCTGTAATAATCTGGGTTCAGGGAGGGGGTTATTTTAATAAGATTTGCCAGCAGGCTTTGAAACCGTCAACTTTTATTAGCGGGTAGAACTGGCCTGTTGCGCTGCAGAGGATGGTAGAGGGCTCCCAGTGGTATTGCCGGGGCAGGCTTAGTGAGGGAAACGCATGGGTTCGTTTGCTCTGTAAAGGGTTTCATGCCAGTCTCCAAGTAGAGGGCTCTGAGATGGGGAGTGAGCAGATCTTAGCATCTACAGCAGACTTACATGGAAACAGATGCATTTAAACGGGCCAAGAGTCTGTTTCTACAACACCAGGCGCCCAGGAGGGACCAGGGGAAGTGCCCTCAGGCCTCAGGCAGGTCCTGCAAAGGGGACCTGGAGATTTGGAAACTGACACCTTCTTAAATGTACAGCTTGTTCCAGATTCACAATCTCTTATCTCCAATTTCAAATCCCCAAATCTCTGAAAACCAGAATGGTTTTGGTAAGTTTGCAGCCACCTCATTTGGTGGCAGAATTTCACCTGAACTCATGAACGGCTGTTTACAATTTTTATTTACCCTATTAGGATAACCGTTTGTCTCTTTGGCTGCAGACGCATTGATGTATTTGATTTGCAGGGTGCTGCCCCACACCCCAGTGAAGATGTTATTGATATTCAATATATGCCTTTATTAGCCTTCTAAATCAGAATTAGGAATGAAGAATTTTGGAAAAGGAATGGTGGGCCTGTGTAAATGGGAATGCGGACTCAGTGTTGCCAGATCTTTGGATTTTTGGATGAAAGAAACCAGAAGTCCTGATTTTTATGTGAAATTTCTCAGTTTATGTATATTACTGGCCAATTCAAACATTTGAAGTTATTTATTTTTGTAGACAGAAGAGGTGCTCAATAGCATTAGTCAATAGGGAAATGCAAATTAAAGCCATAACGAGATACTGCTGCACAGCCAATGGAATGGCTAAAATAAAAAGACTGACGACATCCAGTGCTGGAAGGACGTGGAGAAACCGAAACTCTCATGCACTGCCTGGTGGGAATATAAATTTGCGCAGTCACTTTGGAAAACAGTTCGGCAGTTTCTTTACAAGTTAAACATATACCTACCATATGATGCAGCAATTCATTCCTAGAGCTTTACCTAGGAGAAATGAAAACATATGTTCATACGAAGACTTGTTTGTACATGTTCATAACAGCTTTATTCATAATCACCCCAAACTAGTAACGATTCTAATGTCCATCAACTGGTGAATGCGTAAACACCCAGTTTTAGTTTCCCAGGTCTGCCGTGACAAAGTACTACAAACCTGGGGGTTTAAAACAACAGACGTTCATTCTCCCACAGTTCTTGAGGCGAGATGTCCAAAAGCAAGGTGTCTGCAGGGCCCCGCTCCATCCCTAGGCTCTGGGGGAAGGTCCTTCCTGGCCTCCTCCAGCTCCTCGGCGCCCTTGGCTTGTGGCTCTGCCTCTGCCTCCAGGTGGCCTCCCCAGGCGCCTGTGTCTACACTTGGCCTTCTCATAAAGATGTGAATGATTGGATTCAGGGCCCCCCAATCTGTAGGACCTCATCTTTGCTCATATCTGCAAAGACCCTCTTTCCGAGTAAGGTCACATTCTGAGGTTCTGAGTGGACAAGCCTTTGTGGGGACAGGACAGTGTTCAACCCAGCACACACCCAGCGTTATACCCAGGCAACAGGATACTATTTAGCAACAAGACGGGAAAATACACGATGACACAGTGACTCTAAAAACAGGTGTGCTAATAGGAATAGCTGGGTGGAAAAAGAGCCAACATATTGTGTGACTCCTTATTTATATGAATTTCTAGAAAAAGCAAAACAGTGGAGACAGAAAGCAGATCAGTAGTTGCCTAGGGCTGGGAGTGGGAACCGGGGTTCATGGCGAAGGCACTCAGGACCTTTTTGGGGGTGATACAGTGTTTTAAAACTGGATTGTAGTGATGATTGCACAATTGTATGAGTTCATTAGACTTGTCAAACTGTACCCTTAAAATGGGCCCACTTCACGGCATATCAATTGTAACTCGATAACGTTTGAAGAAAATACATTCATGGGCTTCAAATTTCAAAAATTATAAAAGTGGTCATAGTGAAAAAACTTCCTGCTCTCCTGTTCCTCCACAACCCCTCTTTGCCTGGGAAACCGATATGGTTAGCTTTTCCCCTATGCATTTGGAGGTATAGTTTTCTATGCATGAACTATATGGATGTTATACTATATATAGCTTGCCTTTCCCCCACAAATAGTAGCAAAGTAGGAATACTGCTTTGTGCTGTGATTTTTCTCTTAACACACAATATGTCACGGAGAACTTTCTCTCACATACAGAGCTCCGTTTATTTAAGGGCTGTCATTTCACGTTCCATCGCGTGGCTGGCCCTCAACTTACACGGCGCTCCCGGCTGGTGGGCACTTGTTTTGGTGCCAGTCTTTTTGTCTCTGCAGCCGTGCTTGGCCAAACCACTTAACCTCACTGCGTCCCAGCTTCCTTGTCTTTTAATCGAGCTCACAGCAGCCCCTGCTTCCTGTAGCCGTGGTGAGGACGCGGTGATTTGACAGACGCTGAGGGCCAGCGTTAGCTGTTCATATGCACTCATACCTCCAGTGCCCCTTCACTCGTGTGCAGGCGAGTCAGTGGGATACGTTCTGAGAAGGGGGCTTCTGCATCGACGGGTGTGTGCAGGTGAACTTTGGCGGGATTTCGCCGTATTATCCATTTGACTCCCTCTAGTGATGAAGAGACCATTGGCTCAGTGCGTCACCAACTCAGGGTAGCAGCAGACTTGGGGATCTTTGTCAGTCTGAGAGGTGAGACACGGGGTCTCCTAGTTTTGGGAAACAAAAACCAAACCTATTTTAGTGTGGGCCAAACAAAACTCCTGACCTTGGCCCGTTGGTGTAGACCTTGACCTGCCTGAAATGCAAAACAGAGAGCAAGGCTGGGTCACTTGCACAGAAACAGCTGGTAACAAGGGTGAGCTCTTGTAGCCTGAGGCACCCATTTAGTTACCTTAGCAAGTTTTGGCAAATTGAATAAGTAACGCAAATGGTTTATCTGGACACTTCTTCTCGTTGCTTACGGTTTTCATGTTCTGGGAAGGTACCCATAAGGTAAAAATGCAAACATGAAACCCAGAGAAAAGCACGGCCGCCCGGCCGACTTGAAGCCTTTTGAGGTCTCATCCACACGCTAACGCTTTGCTCTGAGGAGCACTGGAGAGGGCACAGCTGTGTGAAAAGCATCCCCAAAACAGGCTGGAGCAGGGTGAAAGCACCTGCCTAAGGGAAATCGGAGCAACTTTCCAGTACAGACGCTTGTTTTTGGATCTGACTGAAAGAGGTGTCCACATTGAAGAAAGGAGTAGAAATTATTCTGCTGGTCAATAAACTTTTTCATCAGGCACATAAAGAATTATTATTTGAAGGCATGGATTGTGGCATTTGAAAACTATTGATCAGAGATTTGACATTTTTGCAAAGAATTCCAGAAAGACGGGGCCTCCTGTGTTCTGACATGAAGCTGATACCGAACAACAATAGTGGGTTCTCTGCCTAGTGACCAATTCCTGAGACAACAGAGGCACCAGGGTTTCAAAGAGAGAAAGAGTTTTATCGCTCGGCCTGAAGCAGGAGATCAGATGGCGTGTCGGCCCCCAAATCTCTCTGAACTGCCGTAACTCTGATGGTTTTGTAGTACCACAAGATGGGCAGGTTTTAGGATTGTGAGCACAGTGGCTCCAGATGATGACAGAGATGATTTGGACTTGGGGTGGGTTAGTTCTGGGCTGGCTCAAGGGTCTTCATTAATAAACATTAGGGGCTGTCTTTAGTGATCATTAGACTATAAAGCTGAAAAACAGGATAAGGGGGTATAAGTGGGGGCCAGTCACAAGGTTTTCACAATCATAAGATAAAGGCTATACAGTTTATATATAATCATTATTAGAGGTCAAGGCAGCTGGATTACAGTGCAGAGATTTCAGGTATTTCTGTCTAGTATACCAGAAAGTAAAAAAGGAATGTCTGTATAATGACTCAGTAATCATTATCATCCCCTACATCCTAATTTCTCGCTTACAAAGCTGGCCCATTTTTGTAATGGTACAGCGTGTTCCCCTCTTCTATTATTCTCATTATCCCATCTTGCCCCCTTCTTTTTTGTTTTTTTTTTTAAGGATTTGGAATTTTCTGGCTAATCCTTGCTGTCTTCTGATGGAAGTTTCTCTTCTCTATACACACATCATGGGACCTCACAGGACGTCTGTGGGACCTTGTTGGATGTGTCTTGTGTAGTATGAGTTTTGTGAATACGAGAATTCCCCAGCTGGAGGTAGTGGCTTGACCCGGCTACTCAGTCATGTCTCCAAGGACCCGCTTCCTAACTTCTATCTTGCTTTCTATTGCATTTGGCTCCTTCCCCAGCTCGACCCGAAGCCCCCTGTGGCCCTGAGCTCCCCGCTGGTCCTCAGGCCTCTTGTCCCTACACAGCGCTCATGAGAAGAGGGGTGGTCTCTCTGGGTAGCCCCTGCACATGTTCAGCAAGTGCATTTCTCCCTTAGTGGCCTGAACTGGGCCCTGGGTCTGTGTCTGACCCGCTCACCACGGCCTTCCCCAGAGGGCAGGGAGAGAAACAGATATTGGAGATGGAACCAACAAACGCCCAGTAATAAGGGAAAGTCGCCTGAGATTCCAGCACTTGGCCTGTCCCTGTGCTTTTGAACTTCAGAGGAATCCATCTGCGATCTCTTCTTGCTTTTAGGGAGAGGAATTACTTATTCCTTGAGGAATTGGTCTTGGGCTCAACAATTTTTGTTTCAGATTCTGCCGAAAAAGCCACTGGCCGTCCTCGTTGACCTGTTTTCAAGAAGCATGGTCTGGGCTCAAAACAGAGCACTCGCTCATGTTCCGTTGTCATAGCAACCCACGTGGTAAACATCAGCTTCATGCTATTGGACGGGGGTGAATAAAGCTGAAGATTTGGCACCCTGTTCCCAGCTCTAGAAGAAATGTTCAGTTGAATGTCTAGGAAGGACACTCCTTCTCTTTCCACCGGGGACATCAGAAGGGAGTGGCCAGTGCTCTGATGTGCATGGTGGTGCCTCCTTCTGGAAACCCTCCCCAGTATTTCCCTGGCTTTTCTGACCAGTACAGGCTCCCACCACCCTGACTGCCCCTCTGAGGCTTCTCTGCGACTCCTTCCATTTTGCAGAGCCTTCCATGCTGAGGCTGTCTTCCCAGCTCTCCTCCGCTTCCCTTTGGGTCATTTGTTCCAGTGACTCCAATTGCTGCTCTTCTGACAACACCCAAATCTCTCTGTAGCTGACACTGCTGCCCTCGGCTTCTGCCTCTAACTCATGGGACATTTCTACTTTGGGAGCTCACAGGTAACCCCAAGTCAGTATGCCCCAAGCAGAACACATCCTCTTCTCCCTGATGCCCCTCTTCCCTGTCAGAATGGACAGAACTCAATTCTTTCTTCACTCTCCCCACCCCCTTTCCCCTTCTGCCATCTGCAACCCATGAGCACGTCCTCTCACCATCTCTTCGTCTTCTCTCCATCCTGGTGGCCCTTTGCTGCAAAGGTCACCATCATTGACCAGGACTGTTGAACCATTCTCTGCTGTCCTGTCTTTCTTGCTTCCAGTCCTTTCTCCATCACCCCAGGGTGATGCTTCACTAAATCGAGTGATTCCATGTTCCCATGACTTAACCCATGACCCTCGGATAAAGCACAGGCACCATAAGGTGGCTTCCACCGGCCCTGGATGATCTGCTCTTCCTTCCTCCCCAGCCTTGTCTTGTTCTCTTTCTCCTTCTCCCTGCACCTCATGGCCCCATTGTGGCTGCATGTGCTCTCCCACCTCTGCTCCCCTCTTGCTGCTTTGCCCAGAACACTTTTCCCCTTCCTTGGCCTGGCTAATTCCACTGGTTCTTTGCCCCCAGCAAGACAAAAGAATTCCATCTAATATTGTCATCATGCTTTGTTTAATGGGATTAAGTCAGAAAGCAGCCGTGGGAACTTGGCTAAAGTCCCCAAATTGCCCCAAACTGCCCCTAATCTCGGTTTCTGGGGAGTAACAACAGCTGCCCTGATAGCGCCACGTTGGTGACCTCGGCCACCAGGTGGTGGTGTGGCCGTGCCCCAGACCCTTGTCCTGCACAGGCAGCCAGAGCAGGAGCCGGCCCAGGATAGCAGGGGAAGATGGGGAGGGTGGGGTGGGGCACGTGGGGGCAGGGGTGAGGGTGGAGGGGTGAGGGGGTGAGCCCAGCTCTGGGGAAGGGCATGGACTGGCGCCTGTCATTGGGAAGTCCTGGGAGGGGGTCTGGGGCTCGGGTGGGCCCGGGTGAG
>PVKY010001903.1:8377-23506 GCA_004027775.1 Bradypus variegatus | reverse complement strand
TAGTTTTGATTTTAATGGGAATGCTTCTAGTGTTTCACTTTTATGTTCTAGTGCGGCTGATAGTTTGAAATCATTTATTAACAGTCGTGTTCAGAAAGTATCTCCCATTGAAACGACAAATGCGGGAACTAAAACCAGATGCTGTTTAAGAAAAAAAAAAGTGAGTGTCTCAGGGTCTGCAGTGAGGGAGAAAAGCCTTGGGGCAGGGACCATTGTTAAATTATAAACCTTTCTATACTGTTTGATTCTTGACTATTACCCTGCTTGTGCTTAAAAAACAAATAACAACAACAAAAAAACATTTTTATTCCCAGTTTTCAAGTCACTTGAAAATTTCAAAGAATCGATGCCCACATTTATTATTTGCATTTTTTCAGCGAGGATTAAGATGGTAAGAGTTTCTCCTGTCACCGGCCGATGTTTCGTATTTCCTAATGTCAAATCGGACTTTCATTTTTTGGAGAACACCGCAGCCCTGTGGGTCACTCTTTTAAGTGACAGCCGCGGACATTCGGACACCGGATGCCGGCAGCGAACCCGGATCAGTTCATCCCGGAATCAGGTCCACGGTTTTCCGTTCGCGCTTCCCGCGGGGGTCAGAGTCCTGCGGACGTCGGGGGGCCGCGACGCGACCCTCCCCTCGGTCCAGACCAAGACCCCAGACCCAGAGTTCCTCCTCCTTGAACCCCGACCCACGACCCCAATCCCACGGGAGCAGCCTCCTGGTCCCTGGATAACTTTTCCAGTGTCTTCGTGATTTTTTTCCCGAGTCACTTTTGATAACCTGGGTCCATATGCTTCATGTTTGAAAAATGATTCTCCGGGTGTTCCTGGACGCCCCCGACCCCCCGCGGGAGCACAAGCAGAGGCCAGGGTCCCCGGACGCCGCAGCCGCGCCTGCGCCCCGGCCCCGCGCCGGCCCCTGCTGGGCCCTCCCGCCTGCCGTCCTTACCCGGCCTGCACCGCGCGGCCGCTCCCGGAAGTGGGCTTCCCCTGCTCCGAAGCGGGGCGGCTGGGTCTGAAACTCGCGTCTTGGCAACAGCGGCGCGGCCCGGCCCGAGGGGCAGGGATGAGCTGGGCTGCCGCCATGGCCGGGAGCCAGGACATGTTCGACGCCATCGTAATGGCGGATGAGAGGTGGGTGGTGGCGCTGGACAGGACTTTAAGCTTCGTGTCCTGTTGTGTCCTGTCCTGTTTCTTCTCAGCTGATGGGATGCGCGTTGCGGGGCGGCGCGCGTCACGAGAGCGCTCTGTGGCCCTGGGAGCAGTGGGCACGTGTGGGGCTGGGAAACTATTGATTCTCCGTTCCTCTTCGCCCACGGGGCCGGCCCTTCACCCGCACAGGCGGGCGCCACGTGCCCAGCTGCTCCTCCGGGCCGCCTCCCGGGTTAGGGGCGGCCCCGAGCATCTGCTCGGCCTGATGCCTCCCTTCCTCCCGGGACGCCCCGTCCTCGGGTGAGACAGACCTTTGCCATCTGGGAGCTGCCGTTTCTCCTTGTTGTTTAATTGTAGGACATACGGTAGTATTCACGGGCAGCATTCATGGGCATGCCGATAAATGTGTCAGCGTCGTCCCTTTCCCTCCAAAGCCCTGGGGAGCGTTAAAGGCAGTGAAAGGGGGGAGTTGCGAGTTGCTTTGTGCCTGTCGTCCAGTGCCCCGCCCACAGGAGACAATCAGTAAATGTCAGTTAAGAAAGCGACTGATTCAACAGTCGCTGACATTTATTTAGCACTTACTGTGAATCAGACACTGAGCTAAACGTTCTACCTCAGTTGTCTGTGTTAGCCCTACTTATGAAGTAGATCCCATTATTTTCCCTGTTTTAGAGCTGGGGAGGCAGAGTCACTCCCCAGGGTCACACAACTAATAAATGGAGGTTATACACCCTGCCTCACAGGTTGCTCCAAGAAGCTTCCATCTTTGGTGCCTGTGGGTTAAAATGGTGCCAATTTGCTGTTGAGCTCTAAAGTCAGTGTGTTTATTAGATTTGGTGCGCCACAAACATTCTTTGTTTTATGCTGGTGATCTAATGTTCTTTCTGTCTAATGTAATACCCTGTATATATGGCAGAGTTTTTGAACCATTTGACTGCTTTAATGTTACTTAGAGACTCAGAACGTTGGCTCCCAAACTGGGCTGCACACCCAATTACCTAGGAGGTTCTAAAAAGTAGATTCTTGCTCTAGAGCAAGGCTCTTAAATTTGTATCTTTAAAATTTCCCTGTTCTTATACTCCACCAGGTTTGGGAATCACTGATTTAACCCATGCTTCTCATTGTAGAAAAGGAGAATTTAGTATTAAGAGGTACAGTGACTTGCTAGAGGAGAGGCTTAGTGGTAGAGCTGGATTGGAACCCATGTCTTCCGATGCTTGAATTCTCTGCTCTTTCTACTGTACTTTGCCTTGTCTTGGTGGCTCTGGGTAATATGAGAGAGAAAAAGTTTTTCAAAAAATATACTCTCTCCTGTTTATGTGAGTATACTTCTTTTCTATCATAGATTTCATGGGGAGGGCTATCAGGAAGGCTATGAAGAAGGCAGTAGTTTGGGTATAACTGAAGGAAGACAATACGGCACTTTACATGGAGCCAAAATTGGATCTGAGGTAAGTGAAAACCCCCTGTGTAAATGAATCTGTTTCACTTAGAGTTTATGCTTTGCTTTGATGTTCAGTATGATTGAGCCAGAACTTTAGGCCTCTTAAAATTGGAAGGCCTTTGTTGGGAGTTAATAGATGAGATAGGATGTTGATGGAGAAGTACAGAACCAACAAAGCATTTGCTGTATGGACATAATGAAATCTTACAGGTTGAAGGAAGATAAAAGAAGCCTTCAGGAACCTTAAATCACATTGGAGAGTCACAAGGCTATCTCGTGTCTTAAGCCAGCTGAATCCTCACCCAAAGAATGAGTGTCCGTGTGATGTGAAAATATTCCATTTATGTTTACATTGAAATTCCACGAAATCCATAATTTTTCTTCTGCCATTGTCTTAGATTGGCCCTCATTTAAAGATTATTGGTTCCCACTGACAAAGTCTGAGGCAGCCGTGACTATCAGATATCTATTGCTTTGAAACAAACCACCACAAAATATGTGGGCTTCAAACAGTTTCTGAGGGTCAGGAATCCTGGAGCGGCTGAGCTGGGTGGTTCTGGCTCACGGTCTCGTGAGGGTGCAGACAAGAGGTCAGCAGGGGCTGCATCATCTGAAGGCCTCAGTGAGGCTAGGGGACCAGCTTCGAAGATGGCTCACTTACGTGGCTTTTGGCAGGAGGCCTCTGTTCCTCACCACGTGGTTGGCTTCATAGGGCTGCTTGAGTGTCCTCACGACATGGCTGGTTCCCCCCGAGAGATCCAAGAGAGCAAGGAGGAAGTGATTGTGTCTTTTACGACCTAGCCTCAGAAGTCATACGCCACCCCTTCCTCCAAATTCTCTTGGTTATGCAAACCTGCCTTTTGTGGTGTGGGAGGGAATGAGGCAAGGGTGTGAACCCAGGTGGTGAGGATCCCTGGGGTCATCTCGGAGCCTGGCCACCCCACTGATGACTTAACCTCCTAACTTCCGCTGCCTGATGCTCAGAAGGTGCTTCCGGAACAACAACAACAAGTGCCCTTGCTCTCCATCCCTACCTTTTGTTTTGGGAGCATGGTAATTAAAAGTGTAGCTAGTTGCTTACTAATTTCACTCTTCATTATTTTTTCGTTTCACAGATTGGCTGCTACCAAGGCTTTGCTTTTGCATGGAAATGTCTCCTCAGCACTTGTGCCACTGAGAAAGACAGGTAGAGTTGGAGACTTTCTTTTTCAGTCCAGGAGTTCTGCTCCCCAGCTTACTGGGACCTGGGGTCATTAATCTGGCTAAACCTCAGTTTCCTCATATGTAAAATGGACATGATAATATTGCCAAGCTTGAATGCCATTAGATTTAAAGGAACCAATAAATAGAAAGTGCTGGGGCACATTTTAGGTACTCGGTGAGCACTGATTGTTATTATTTCTCAGAAGAATTCTCCACTTCCCCAGCCTCTTCCCTGGAGGCATCAGGGGCCCAAGTGACTTTGAGATACCCTGCTAATAAAGTGATACTAAATCTGCTTATATTTTTTCGCTCATCTTTCCTCTAAATTGATGATGAACAGATGACTATATTCTTGGTGTGGCTGAGCTTCAGAAATGTCGATTCCATCACCACTTTTTTTAATGATATCAACTAAGTCTGCTAGTGAGAAAATGCATTTAAAGTGCTTGAGCTTGTAAATGCTCAGTAACTGTTAGTTGTTATTTGAATTATTTCTCTTTTAATGTTTTTATACTCTTCTTACTTTGCACTACCCTCTTAAGCCCCTTGCCGCCCTGCTTCATCCACCTTCCTCCTTAAGCTGGAAATGAAGACCTTAAAATAAAAGGCCCATAGGGTCTGGACCCTCTCTCTGCTGCTTGTGGGAGCTGGAACGGCTCTTCTTAGGCTGCTGCTCCCCACCCTCCTGATGCCTGCTGGGGCACGGGGGGTGTGAGTTGCTGGAGATAACTGAGCAGGGGAGGTGGCATTTCCCTGTCCATGTGACTCACCATTTTCTTTGAAATATTTTGAATTTCTAGAATATGGACTGTACCTCCATTCAGATGTAAGCACAAGAGTGCTTTTTTTTTTAATTCAGTGTTATTGAGATTGTTTACATACCCGTCATCCAAAGTGCACCATCAGTTGCCCGTGGTACCGTCATACAGCTGTGCATCCGTTATGCCAGAAAAGAAAAACAAAAAAGAAAACTCAAATCCTCCCATACCCCTAACCACCCCCCCTCCATTATTGACTCATAGTATTGGTATAGTACATTTGTTACTATTGACGGAAGAATGTTAAAATACTACTAACTGTAGTACATAGTTTGCAATAGGTAGATTTTTTCCCTGTATACCCCACAGGGGTGCTTTTGCAGCTGAGTGTGGGTGATTTTGAGATTGCCTGCTCTTCTGGCCTGTCCATGTCATTGGTCTACTCCCTGTTTATGAGCAGTTGGGAGTTGACCTTATTCTCATGGTGGCAGAGGGGCACTTGGGAGGGTTTCCCTGAGGACTCAGAGGGTGCAGCGGGAAGCTTGAGAGTCTGCTGGGACGGTGGGCTAGTGGTGAGTAGCCTGCACTCTTGTCCCTGGTCAGCTAAAGGAGAAGGAGAGGCCACATCCATCAGTGTTTCCCCTCAGTCCAGAGCCTGCTGGCACATGGGGAAGTGCTGCCTGTGGGTGTGAATGGCCCTGCACCCAGAATCTGGCTAGCCCTTGCCCCAGAGCTGGGTTTTTCAAACTTCTTAAAGCAGCTAGAGGGGCAGCTGCTTTGGTTGACAAAGGGCTGGTCAAGACCCACCTTGCACCCCCACTCCCACCCTCCTTGCACCACAACTTGAACGCCTTTATCTCAGAGCAATGGCCCGTAAGAGTTTTGTGCTTTTTAAGTGAGTGCAATTTCTTTTTTAATGGTGGAGGACTGATAGAAGATCTTCTGCTTTTTTACTTTCCCAAGTGAGGATGTTAAAAAAAACCCTATCGTCTACATTATCATTCAGTAAAATAATGGGCATTTGAAAACCAAAGAAACCCTGGAGAGCCACAGCTCAGACTAAAGGATGGTATTTTCAATTGAGTAGCTGTAGCTTTTTGCTAAACTGTATGAGGCACTGCTTTTTCCCTTTCTCAGCAGCCCGGTGGAAACCTGCGGCAGACCTGCCTCTGGCCAGGGCCAGCCCTGGGGGTCTGGCGGCCTCGTTTTTGCCCCGTCAGTGGGGAGGTCGTCACACCCACTACCTGTGCTCAGTGTGCTGGTCGAGCCAACCTGGTATGTTTGGAGTAGCTTCACCAATGAGTAAGCCAAGAATAAGTCGCTACTTGCTAAGTTGAAAATGGGTGATAGTCTTCAGATCACGCAAAAATGTAGCCATTTCCCACAGTTTGGCATCTGCCACCAATCTCCCTGGAAACCTTGGTGCTTTGATGCTTTAATTAACCTGTTTTGACCCCTCTCGATATTGTGTGTCTTCCTTGACGTAGCCTTCACACTCCTGGTGCACGCTGGTCTGCCGCTGGAAACCGTGTTCATCCGGGGGCCCCAAATACCAAGTGTGAGCACAGACTCGGAAAGTCTTAGTTGATTTGAATTAGTGTTGATTCATCCTAGGTATAAGTTCCTCACAGTTGCCATTAACCACACCACACTCACACATTGTGTTAATTGGGGGGCATTGGGTGGCATGTATTTTACACATGGTTTTTCTGTAAGCCCACAACTTCCCGAACCAAAAAAAGTAAAATTCCCATTAATCACATATCTAGAACATTCCTGTCTCTCGGATGGTCAGATATGGGCGAGGGGAGCTCATTGGGACCACTTGTGTGTTACTAAAAAGACCCCATCCTACCCAGATGTGTACATGCATGGGTTGTTTACAAACCACTGGTAAGAGCACCTATTGTGTCCTAGCTTCTGGGATTTACCTCGCTTGTTTTGTCTTCTACAATCTTGTAGGTAGCTATTGTTCTCCCCATTTTATAGGTGAGGACACTGAGGCTCAGAGAAGTTAAGTAGTTCGAGGCCTTGCCAGTGGCCTTACTCGAGGTGCCTGGCTCCCGAGCACGGGTCCTTTCTGCTGATCTGTGTTCTACCCACCAAGACGGCGCTGTGTCTTCCTTGGCAGGGCACCCGAATGCCACCCTGTGGGCTGACTCCTGCCCTTGAGAGGGAGGGGCTTCCTGGTTTACCTGCAGCCCAAAGGCTGAGAGCATGAGGTCTCTAAATCCTGGAAAACCCTCAAATCCAGAGCAAGCTTGTTCCTGCTCCAGCTATGCTCCCTCTTGCCTCATTTGTCAGTTTCCTCGTTGGAGACTTGGAGAGCTGGTGGCTGGAGTTCTCTCTCTGGGTTGTTGCAGCCGCTCAGCTCCGGGGCTGTGGATGGGGCCTGTTTGAGCATCTGAGGTTGGGGCCCTGGGTGGGGACAAATGCATGTTGCTAGGAAATAAATATTATTTAGTGTAATGAAAAAAATGAATCATCCAGCTTAGGAACTAAGGTATTCTCAGCACACCCGTTGCTCTTAAGTAAGTGGTCGGCGGCGTTGTTACATGAGTTGCTCACATTGTGTACAGAGGACTGAAGTCTTTACTTCTGTGCTTACAGCAAAAAGATGAAGGCCTTAGAATCCTTGATTGGGATGATTCAGAAGTTCCCTTATGGCGACCCTACTTACGATAAACTTCATGAAGACTTAGACAGAATTAGAGGAAAATTTAAACAGGTTTGTGGAATGTGTGTTGTTGCTTTTTGGCAGGAGTGCCTGATTGTGGGGCCCCCTGAGACTGAGCTGGCCATGTGAATAGGCAATAGTGGCAAATACTGTTTGTGTCAGTGTAGGCAAACTGAAAACAGTCCTGAGAACAGGTGTTCCAACTTGCTAAAGGGCTGGCAACCTAGACAAGAAAAGCTGCTGCTAGAGCTATGTTCTAATTTGTGAGTAAAAAGACGCAAGATTTTAAAATGCCATCTCTCTTTTTTTTTTCTTTTGTGTTTTTAGCTTTGTTCATTACTAAATGTTCAGCCGGACTTTAAAATTAGTGCGGAAGGTTCTGGACTGTCATTCTGAGGTTGACGGATGAACAAAGACGAAACATCAAGGAACAGATGTCCATACGTGGGGAGAACTTCCTGCCCATGAGGTTTTTGGCCTGTGTTGCCCCTGTCCCCCTGGGGGCCTCTCGCCACAAGCCTGTCCTTTGTCAGGCTCTGTCTGCTCTGCCGGCTGAAGAGTCCTGGCAGAGCCTTGCAAGGCCGGACACTGCTGGTCCATACTCTGTTGGCTTCCTGGCCCTCTCCAGCAGGGCAGGCCTGGCTGGTTCTAGACTGGGGAAGGTTCTGGAAAAGCTCACCACCCAAGCTGGACTTAGCATGCAGAGGAACAGTTTTTTCAAAAGTGAGAGAGATGTGCTGACATGAAGTAAGTTAATGGGAGGTAGTGACAATTGCTCTGACATTTATGGAGCCTTACTCTTTGGCAGGCATTGTGCTGTGTGCTCCCCAGGTTTGATTGAATCCCTTTGGTAGCCATTGTGGTGGGTATTATCCCCATTTTACAGATGAAAAAGTGAGACCCAGAGGCACTGACTGGTTGAAAGGCCCCAGTCACAGAGGTGGGTTCTGAGCCCCCAAGATGTGCCACCAGCTCTGCGAATGCACAGGTCGGCATGGCACAGAGCTGGGGCTCCCTGCCCTGGGTTCTGGTTTGCAGAGGTAGAATCTGGTTCCTGCCGTGCTTTGTGGTGCTCTGGGGTGTCCACTGTGGTGGGATTACGGAGGTGTCTGGTCAAGAGGAAGTGGGGCTGCCTAATCCCGGGATGCCTCGAAATGCGCTTCACACCCGTCCTCCGAATCGGGGGCTGGATTCTGCAGCATTAAAAAATTGGCTCAGAGGGAGAATATTCGGAACCAAAGGCTCAGTGTTAGGCTCCTGGTACACAGGCAAAAGCTTTTGGGGGCTGGTATTTGGGACGTAGCTGTCTTCCTTTGCACATGAGTTCTGTCGTCTGTCAGCACGTACGAGGCACGCATATCTGCAGGGGGGGCCAGGTCAGCAGAGGGTCAGCCGGTCCTCGCTGAGTTCCAGGGTTCTGTGGGTTCTCAGTCACATGTGATGCCCCTCCCGTGGGCATGCTCAGGGTGACGGGCGGGTCCTGGCACACTGCATTCCCCCCACTCCTGTTCAGGAGGACAGGTCTGACAGCTGTGAGAGATGATGGAAGGAAGCACCTCAAATCCACTCCAGTTTATGTTTTAAAATCGTCCTGGAGTGCCACTGTGGGCGGACTGTGGATAGTGAGGCGCCCCACTCAGCGCTAGAAGAACTGATTACGAGCCCAGTGGTAAGAATCACTGCCGCAGTCGGAGCCATGGGCCTTTTCTTCCATCGCCTCCGGCTGACCTTGCCAGGTGCTGTGGAAGTCAGGGATGCAGACGCTTCTGTTTCTTGAAGGACACGACTGGCGCTGTCCTCTAGAGTGTGCTTCGCTGTTGTCTGTTCCTCAGCCAGGGCCCAGGGGCCTGGCACGCCGCCCTGTCCTGCCTCCCTGACGTCTGGCTTGAGGGAGGGGAAGTGACTCACAGAGGTTGCGACCTCTAGATGGTGGGAGCATAGGGGTTTGGCTCTTATTTTCCTTGGTGGATTTTATGTTTTCTAAGTTATTTGCAATGATAATGCCTTCTTTTTGTAATTGGAGGACAAAATAAATAATGTATTTTAAAACGAAAGGCTGCCAGGGGCTGTTTATTATGACGCCATATCCAGCCACCTCATTCCTGAACACAGGTGTCCAGAGGAAGGCATTCTGCCAGCCACCATCATGCTTTCCATCACAGTTTTGCCCACATGACTCACCAACACTGTCCAAATCCTCACTGATGGAGAATGGTTCCCCGTGATGTGTGGGACACGGTTGGTTCCTGCTGGCCCGGCCCCAGCCACCAAGGAGCAGCTCTAACTGACCTCCCCTGCACCCCACTCCCAGCCAGCACTGATCCCCACAGTGAATTCGTCTTCCACCCCTCCTGAAGGCACTGGTGGACTCTGCCAGCGTCACTGCTGTGCTGTCCTTAACAGACGGGCTCCTAATGCCCCCCGTTATCCTGGTCATTAATGAAGGAGGTGACCCAGGAGACAGGGCCCTGAGCTGTGAGTGACTGGTCAGAGGAAACAGGGTGCTGCCCATGTTTGTTCATAATGGGGAACCCTCTCCTAGCCCCACAAGTTGGGTAACTTGTCTCCGCCACACAGTGAGGGGTTCATCTCGGCTAGTCAGATCTGTTTCCAAGAGCAGAAGTCACTCCTCGTTTGTAAACTTTCCAGAACTCGTTCTCTCTGGCTGCCCCAACACTGCCTGCCGTCCCTCGGTGGCCCCATCCACACAGGGCTTTGGCTGCATCTCGCTGATGCCTTTTACCAGCCAGACCGGGCAAGGGGGCTCTGGTGCCAGAGTCGCTGCCTTGGCTGATACCTGAGAGAGTGTGATCCTTGTTTCCTCTGGTTTCTGCCGCTGAGTGTGGTGCGCCAGGGGAGCCAGTGGGCACTGCATCCGTTCTTCTGACGGGGTTTACTGAACACCTGCTGTTTCCAGTGCGTGTGCTCCCCCGAAAGAGCAGGACGCGCTCTTTGAGAGCTTGGACAGGCCCCTTTCTCTGTCTGGGCCGTCACGTGCCTATGGTCCAGACCCCCTGGGCATGGCGGGCAGGGGCTTCCTCGGCCATCGCAGAGGACAGATGGCACAGCGTGTGCACCTCAGAAAGATGCTGTTACCTCAAGACACAAGTGGCCCAGGTGGCACCGCCCCACCTTGAAAGGCTGCTGCCTTCTGAGGGGGCCGCTGCCTCTGTACAGGGCACAGAGACCGGGTCTGTCGGCAAAGGTCAGCCGGCGCAGTTGTCCTCTGGGAGCCCCTGCCTGCAGGTGCTGTCGCCCTTGCAACTCAGGACAGGGGAGATGGGTGGGTCGGGCAGCTTCTCGACATCCGTCTTGCCATGCCTGATGGCCACACTGCTTCCCAGAGTGTGCGTGGAAAAGGCCTGGCCCAGGAGTGCCACAGGCTTCACTCCGGAGCAGGGCAGCTCCACACACATTCTCTGCGGTTATGCGGGGCCAGGGAGAGTCACACACTGGCCCCGTGGGGTCTCCCCGCTGAGAAAGATGGGTGTGTTAAAAATCATCCATCGGTGACTTTGCCAATAGCTCCCACCATTTTATTTTCAGTTTTGTTGAGATATGCACACGCCACACAGTCCACCCACAGTATGCAATTGCCGGCTCGCAGCACACATCCCCATGATGAGTCGTAGACACTTTCATTACTCCGGAACAGAAATAAGAATAAAAAAGGAAACCCAAGTCCTCCCACATCCCTCATCCCCCCACCGTTGACCCATAGTATTGGTGTAGTAAATTTGTTACTGTTGATGAAAGAATGTTAAAATATCACTGTTAACTGTAGTCCATAGTTTGCAATAGGTTTTTTCCCAGATGCCCCTCTATAATTTTTTTTAACATCTGTAGTAGTTCATGCAAGAACTTATTTACATATATGACTTTAACAACCACTTTCACCTATAATATGGCACTATTACTTATAAACCCAATAACGAACTGCCAACAACTCTGTCCTTTCTCAAACATTTAGGTTCAACCTTGTTAACAATTCTGCACATATTTGGTAACCACTTCCCCTTCTCTAGCTTCTGGCTATCTCTAGGTACCCTATATTCTACATTTTAAGACTCTTTGAGCTTATGTGTTCTGGTTAGTTCATATTCATGAAATCATACAGTATCTGTCCTTTTGTGTTTGGTCTATTTCCCTTAGTACTATATCCTCAAGTTTCATCCATGTTGTTGTAAGCTTTAGGACTTCATTCCTTTTTACCATTGTATAATATTCCATTGTATGTATAGACCACATTTTGTTTATCCACTCATCTGTTGATGGACTCTTGGATTGTTTCCATCCTTTGGCAGTTGTGAATAATGGTGCTGTGAATCTCAGCGTGCACATATCTGTTGGTGTCCCTGCTTTCAGATCTGGGTATATACTGAGTAGTGGAATTGCTGGGTTGTAGGGCAACTCAATATTTTGTTTTCTCAGGAACCGCCAAACTGTCTTCCACAGCAGCTGCACCATTTTACATTCCCACCAGCAATGAATAAGTGTTCCTATTTCTTCACATTCTCTCCAACATTTGTAGTTTCCTGTTTGTTTAATGGCAGCTATTCTTATAGTTGTGAGACGATATCTCATTGCAAGTTTGATTTGCATTTCCCTAACAGCTCCCACCATTTATATTGGTAATATGTGTTAAATCTTGAAAAGCTGGGAAGCACGTGAGCTCCAACAGTTAAGAATCTTTGAAAAGCAGGTGACAGAAAATCCCTATCCAACTTAAACCATAAAGAACAGTGATTGGCTTGTGGGACAATTGACAGTCAACTTCAGGAGAGGATTGATCCAGCAGCTTGTCCCGAGGCTGTCCTCCCGCCAGATTGGCCTTATGCTCAGGCTGCCCCCCCCACCCAGGGCCGCAGGAGGACTGACCAGTCCCCACTCTCGGACTCCTCTGCCCAGTAGTCCTAAGGAAGAGAGGGGAACACTGTCCCTTCCAGAAGCCCCAGCAAACATATCCTGGAGGCTCATTGGCTCTGATTAGATTTCATCCCATCCCTGAACCCACCACACTTGTTCGGAGCTTGGGATATGCAGTTTGGTTTGAGCTGATCTGGCTGCTGTTGACACCAGGAGGGGGTCAGAAGGCAAACCAAAACCTGCAAATGTTGTAAGCCTAAGGAAGAAAGCAAGTGTGGCCAGTGGCATCCGGGTGCCTCTGCCCCCAGACTCGGGCCAAGCACGTAGAGATGACGATGGTTATACCGATGAGAGGAGAAGGGCCCTCTGGTGCCGCCAGCCTTTTCCGAGCAGGTACTGTCTGCTAGGTGCTGGACTAGTGCTTCCCACATGTGGGGCCAGAGGGCATCCAGTCACTGAAGAGATTTACTGAGCCCCTGTTCCCCACTGGGTGTCACTGCAGACACTGAAGAGTCATCAGCGAGCAAGACAAACACCTTACATTCCTGTGAGCACAATGACCCCCATTTTAGAAATGAGAAAATCCAGGCTCAGGGAGTTCCCACAGCTCAAAAGCTACAGAGCTGAGCTCCATCTGAGGCCTTTTACTCCCAAATGTGTGCTGGCCATGTGCAGGGAGGCCTGGAAGCTGTCCTCTCACACCACAGCAATCACGGTCACCCTCAGACATCCTCGGCCAGCCTGACCGCAGGGCCACCAGACTCAGGCGGGCTTGGCTTTGGCCCTGGGCCCCCTGGACAAAGGCAGGGCTCAGAGCTGTGTGCTCTGGCCTTTGGGTGAAAACAGCCAGGTGAAGGCCTTGTGCCTTTCCTCTTTCAAGCTCATTCTTGAAGACCTCATGCCCTTTCTCCTCTGTGAGGCAGCTGAGCCCAACAGCAGGAGTGCAGGCTTGGGAATCCCAAACCTGGCCTCGGTCCTGGCTGGGTCACATCCTCACGGTGGGATACTGGCTTGGTTCCTTCTGGGCCTCAGTTTACACATCTACAACAGGTGTCAGCAGACGGCTAAAGGTTGGCAGCCCGGGTCTGGCCCACCACTTTTTTTTGTAAATAAAGTTTTATTGGCACAGTCACACATGTTCATTTACCCGCAGTCCATGGCCAGTTTGTGCTGTGAAGGCAGAACTGAGTAGCTGCAAGAGAAGCCATATGGCTGCAGAGCCTAAGAGATATTTGCTAGTTGGCCCTTAGGGAAAAAGATGGCTGGCCCTGACCTAGAAGGAGGCAATAATTACCCCTCTGAGAAGGGAGGCCCCAGGAGGGCAGCGCAGGGTTTGTCAGCAGATCGTCGGCCTGGAACCCAGCCTGCCATCCACCCCATGGGCTTGTCTCCAGGATTAGGGAGCAGCTGCTTGTTCAGCACTGAGCACGATGCCTGGTGCATGGCGAGCGCTTGGTAAACTCCACTGTCCCCATCCCCTATGAAACGAGGAGAAGGAGAGGTGCCCCTGCCCTGCTGGGGGGTTCCAGGGCACCGAGGGGCTGTCCTGCTGTGACCACACCAGCCGCCTTAGATGAAGGCGCAGTGAAAGGAATAAAGGACCCGCGGTCTTTGGCCTTAACACCCCCCCACCCCATGGCCCCTTGTGAGTGGTGGTGACAGTGCCCCAGGTGCTGGGCCTCAAGGCCAGCGGCCCTGGAAGCCACCCGCCCACCTACCCGTCCTCCCGACATTGTCTACCCGGCCCGCGGTGCTCGCCGCTGTGGGGCCCCGGCGGGCAGGACTGTGGGAACGGATTAGAGTTCCTGGGCTTTCTTTCCTGCGCTCCCACAAACTCTTGATCAAAGACATTCCTGAGATGACAGAGCTCTGCGTGTGCAGGGGCCTGCCCAGCGTGCGGGATGCCCAGCCTCGCCTCTGCCACCCCCACGCACAGAGGCGATCCCCGCGCACAGACGAGCCCCCACTGCACCCCTGTGCAAGATGTGTCCCCCACCCCGTCCCGAGCACAGACGTACCCCCCCACCACACCCTGCACACATACGTGCCCCCACCCCATCCCGAGCTCAGATGTGTCCCCTCCCATCCTGCGCACAAACGCGACCCCCACGCGCAGACGTGTCCCTGCCCCCGGCCCGCGCACAGATGTGCTCCCCACCGCACCCTCATGCGCAGACATGCCCCCAAGCGAGCAACGTCGCAGCCAATGCGCTTTGGGGACTGGTTTTGCCAAAAAGGTGTTGGGTGCGGGGTGACCTCTGTTGCCATAGGCAGGAGGAGCCTGAGAGCCGGGCCCCATCAGATATGGGGCCTCCCCGGCCTCGGACTTAGGGCGGCCCCCAGCGAGGCCCTGGCTCTGCTTCCAGGAGGGTCTTGGGTGGGCACCGCTTGCCTGTTTTTCCTTGGCTCACCTCAGTGTCCAGGTCCGTGCTCTCTGACTAGCTCCTGCTCATTCTCCCGAACTCAGCACAGGCCAAGGGCTGCCCGAGGGCCAGCGGGGCTGGTGGCCCCTGAGCTGACTGTGTCTGGCGCCGGCTGCTGCACCCCCAATTCTCAGCACAGCTTTGTCACCCCCAGGTCAGGTAGGGCTGCCCCTCTGCCACTCAGCCAAGCTAGGCCTGTGGAGCCCACCAGAGGGCTCCTACTTCCTCAGCACCCACTGTTTGCCAGGGTGGGAATAGTCGGGGGCGGGGAGCAGAGACTTCCGTCCTCAGGGCGCTCACAGCTGGGCAGGCAGGGGAGAGGGGGCTTTGAGGGTGCAATGGGCGAACAGACAAACTTGAAGCTTGGGAGGCTGGGAGGGACGCTGGAGGAGGGACTCTGGGCCCCAGCCGAAAGCAGAGGCACAGCCCAGGAGGGTGGGTTCTGGGCAGGGAGCGGAGGGCAGGTGGGCGGCCTGGAGGCAGGGGCTGGGGCCCTGATCCCCTGAGCAGCAATGGGGTGGAGTGGGAGGGTGGCAGCAGGGAGAGGGGGCTGCTTGAGGCTTTCCTTACCTTTCGGATGCAGGAGCCCGACTCCCCACAGGG
>PVKY010001902.1:0-28678 GCA_004027775.1 Bradypus variegatus | reverse complement strand
TGGGGCTGGCAACAGGCAGGAGTGTTTCCTGTCCACCAGGATGGTGGCTGTGAGCGTACGCCCCCCTTTTCTTGGGAAGTTGTGGTGTTTAGTGAATTCTCTCAGCCTCTGGATTATTGCCTTTTGTCTCAGAGCTCTCTTAGTTCTGCACTCATTTTAGAGTAATAATTTTAGAAACAGAAAAGAAAAAAAAAGGTCCCCCTCACAGATCTGGTGGGTTATTGAAATGTTAAGAGACAAAGCAGTTAGGGCCATTAATGAGATATCCAGGGGACAGAGAGTTCAGTCCCTCCTCAGGAATTGCCCGAGCTCTGCCCTTCCCCCTTCCAAGCGCCCGAACTCCAAAAAGCTGCTGCTTTTTTTTTTCTTTTCTTTTCCTGGGTTCCCAGCGCCGGCGCTCCCTCCTCCCACAGGACCGAGCCTGGCTGGGAGGGGCGCGGGTCCCCTGGCCGCAGAACCTTTCTGAGCGGTTCCCCCTCCCTGCTGTGCTTATCCGGGACCTCTGCTGCGGCAGAGTCGTGACACGTCACAAGTGCGCGCCGTTCTCCAGGGAGGCCCTGGGATGCCGGGCTGTGTAGGGGCGCTCCCTGCCCGCTTCAAAGATGGTTGAGTAGGAGGGGTTAATTCCTCCCTTTCCGCACAGCTCCGCTCTCCCAGCTCTGGGACAATCAGCCGTGGGTGCATTCAAAGCCACTGTCCACGGCGGATAATGTGGCGTGTGATTGGTGCTGCAAGGAAAGGTCCCCGCCAGGCTGGGTCTCCTGGCGCAGCTCTGTGCCATGCGCTCGGCCCCGGGCAGGAGCAGCCCCGCCCGCCAGGGAGACGGCTGTGAGCAGCACGGCCTCTTTCTTTCACCTGTCCCTGGCTCCCCTTTGTTCCCCTGGACCCGAGACAGTCAGCAGTGGGTATGGGAAGGGGAATCCTCCACGCCAGACACCGAGGTGCTAGTCCACACCACTCCCGTCCTATCTGCCGCTGCTCCCGGGCTCCAAGCTCCAACCCGCTGTTTCCCCGCACCGCAGCGTGGCCGAGGGACTTAGCTGAATCACTCACTTGTCCCAGAATGCAGACTCCTGGTTTCAGCAAATGCACGTTCCCTGTGGCTCCAGCAGACCTTGTCCGGCTGGTGCTACCCTGGAGCCGACGTTCTGGGTCACCTTCTGGTTTCCGCTCAGTGTCTTTCACGGAGGCGTCTCCCTGCTCTGTCTCACCTAGCCGCCATCATCCCCAATCTCCCCCGTTAGCTAAGTTTTAATGTATAACTACTTACTTAATAGTTAACACAGTCTTTTATTTTTTTTTAAGTATGACTTAATTGACCCTGGGATTGGACTATGAATGTGTCTATACATCTAATTCTGTAAATTTCTTTACCCCCTAAATTACATACAAGGCAATACCAGAAGTGCATAGTGTAACTTGGTAGACTTGATGTACCAAATTACTCCTGGATACATTATGGAGTCTATGTGTAGAGGAGGGGGTAGCAAACTATTTTTGTAGCAATAGTAAATGTTTTAAGCTATGTGGGCTGTATGGTTTCTGTCTCAACTACTCAGCCCTGCTGTTGTAGCAACTGAAAGCAGCCACTGACAGTACGTAAAGGAATGAGTATGGCCCTATTCCAATAAGACATTGTAATTTGTACACTGTAATTTGAATTTTATATAATTTTTATGTCACAAAATATTATTCTTTTGACTTTTTTCAACAATCAAAAAATGTAAAACCATTCTTAGCTCATGGAATGTACAGAAAAAGGCAGCAGTCTGGGTTTGGCCTGTGGGTATGGTTTGCTGACCTCTGACATAGAGGAATTAGTGGGTGTTAGAGGTGGTATGGAACTTGTGTCAGTTGTTGAAATATTTTGGAATTAGCTTTTTGGTTCAGGCAAAGAGTCAATGCCTAAGGGAATCAAGTTGCTGGAGTGGTTTGTAGCCCAGAGTAGCCGTCCTGTATTCTAAGATGGGATATGTGTTAGATGTAACGAGGCTCGAGGAATTGGACAGAGGCCAAGCACAGTGCTGGTTGTGTCATGGCTTCCCGTAGTGTTCGGGAGAATATAGGTAATGAGAGAGAATGAGGAGAGGGCCAGAAAGTATAGGGCATGGCCTGCAGTGGCCTTACTAAGCTGTTGAGTTGACTGGTCTTGGAGAAGTGACCTGCCCACCCTCTCCTTGCCCTGGTCCATATGTGAGCTTACCCCCGGCAGCAAAGTCCAGAGGGTCTAGAAAGGACCCCAAAGTACGTGCTGGACAGCGGGCTGGTTGCCTCATAGAGCTGTGGATTGGGCATTAATGTCCCTGTTTTACAGATGCCAGAACTGAGACTGAGGGAAGTTGGCAACATTTGAAAGGTCACTCATCTAGAAAAGTTTTAGCCAGGATTCAAAAGTAATTTTACCTCTGCTTTTTTTATGGTTGGTATGTTCCATTTTTCACATTTGGTTCTGTGTGATCTTAGGAAAATCAATTGTTCTCCATTTAGAAAAATTAATTAGAAAAGTGACTTTTGTCTGACCTACCTCACAGAATTACTGTGCATGAGTTAGACAATGGTCAAGAGCTCTTTTAAAAATAGGAAGAACTAGACGGAAATTGGGTGCTTTGTCAAGGCAGGGCTGGCTCCAGAACAGCCAAGAGTGGAAGACACTCTGGTCACATCAGTAGAACTCTCACAGCCTGGCACCCAAACTGCGGACTTGATGCGTTTGGAGAAACCCTGAGGCGCTCAGTGAGTTCACTTCCCTGTAGTTTTCCTATTAAGTGAACAGGAGCTGAAGGAGAGAAGGGAAGGAAGTCAGAATGACGCAGTAAGAATGAGTTGGTAGCAGGACAGCAGAGGCCAAATTCAGACCCTGAGACACTCTCATGCTCTGAATGAAACTGGAAAGTTAACAAGGGCCCTAAGGTATAAAAATAAAAGAAGGGTTTCAAATTGTATCTCATATATAGTAATATAGCATTTTAAAAATCATTATTAAAGTTATAGTGTATGGAGAGGAAATTTTGTAATACTTGTATGTTCTGTTGGTAAAGACTGAATGAGACATTGTCTTATTGTCGTTACTGGACCTCTTTAAAATCATCAGTGTTCACAGCTTCTTTCAAAAACAATAATAATAATAAAAAAGTAGGCTATTTAGTAGATGTCTTATTTTTTTCCAGAGATCATAAGGACCAAGGACCTCATACTGTTTTTAGGGATAGGGATAAATTTAATGGGAAGTCTTTACAAGGTTGTTGAGTAAGCATTACTTTGATAAAGTGCTATTTTGCCCAGTATAGACATATTCAGTGTAGAAGAACTTTACAGGACATCAAAGATAGATGTACCTGCTAATAACATCTATAGGCAGCAGATTTTAAGAGAGGGTAGGTGGTGAATGAGGCATATGTATTTTGAATAAATTCAGTTTGAGAGATTTAACAAGATGGAACACAGAATAGGATCCAGAGAATTTTTATAATCATAAAATTATAGGAAATCTTCAATGTTTTTCAATTTTGTGCATATCCATGAAATGTCTTCTTGTGTTCTGGTGGTTGGCTGCTCAATAAAAGTGTCAGATAAATTGTTTCTGTTTTGTTTTGTTTCCTAATTATTGGGTTAAAGACATTTACCTCATTGAGAATATGAAAAAAAAAACTTATTAGGGTAGGGGCTTTAAACATTTTTGCTGTTGCTGCAATATTATAGGCTTGTTTGTGAAATTTGTTTTTGGGGAAGCCACATACTTAGAGTTGTAGCTTTTAGTTTAATAATATTAATAATCTTAATTTTCATCATGTTAGGAAGAAATTGCTGCCTTTATTTTGGCAAAAAATATAACAGCTTTTGTTGAAAATGACTGTTGAGTGAAGCCTTAAATGAAATTTCTGTATGAAAAAGAGTACAGCGTTAGCAAATTGGGAATATGCAGGTACTTCCTTGGCCTAACAAGAGTGATACTTTCAAACCAGTATACTACATTACCTGAATCACTAGAGACAATTCCCGTTAAATCAGGAACAAAACCAGGATGCCTGTTCTCACTGCTGTTCCTTAACCTTATCTTAGTAATTCTGGCTTATGCAGCAGGGCGAGGAAATTGGTTGGTTGGTTATAAAATAAATATAAAGAAATCAGTAGCTCTTCTGCATAGTTAAACAAAGACATTTTTTTCAAGTAGCTGGGATGCCCAGGGAGTGATTCTTGCTTCAGTGACTCCTGGCTCCAATGCTGTCTGTCTCCCTGGCTTTGCTTCTTTCTCAGGGGTGGCTCTTGCTCTCCTTTGGCTGACGGGCTTCCTTTGTGCAGCTGGAGGGAAGGGAGGGATGGTTGTTGATGGAAGCAGAGAGGCCTTCCTTAGTGTCCGATTGCAAAGCCCTGGGGACACACACCACGTGGTCCATGGCCTTGGGGTTGCCGCACTCACGGGGGCCACCCACACCTGCGCCTTCCGCCTTCCTGTCCGGGCCCCCCAGCTGCCTTCCAGATCACAGGGCACGTAGGGGCAGGACTGCGTTCCCTAAGGAACGGGGGTGGGATGGTAGAATTACCCAGGGGAGTAGGGGACAGATCATTGGGCAGACTGGAACAGCAAGGGTGTACGCAGCCATCGAGAAAGGGTAGAATAGTCTGTAAAAAGTGCAGGACTCTTGGTTAAGTATTTGGGGGGGAAAAAGAGTTAGAGCCTTACCTTTCACCATATTCAGTTAAATTCCAAATGAATAAGTGATAGTTAAATAATAAAAAGAAAACAAAATTAAGTAACTAGAAGAAAATATAGCCAGATATTTTTCCAATCTCAAGGTAAAAAAGCCTTTTGAAACATTTCGCAGAGGGAAGACCTAAGAGCAGAGATTTCAGACATGGCCTAATGGCTGGATCAGACCTACAGACAAGTTACCTTTTGTCTTGCTTTATTTATCTTTTAAAAATTGTGCCAGAATTTTAAAATCAAAGTTTTACCTACAAGTCTGTATTTCTAGCTTATCTTGGAAAAGTGGGATGCCCTGGCAACACTGAGCTTCCCATTCCTATGTGGCAACAGTTGGCCATCGCTAAATGGCAGCTGCTTCCTTGAGATAGGGTCTGGGCCCTCCGTCGTCCCTGATGCACCCAGCATTGAAGGTGCATGTGAGTTGCTCTTTCTTCTTGTAGTTACCTTAGTGGTCTGTCCCTTTTAGGCAAAGATTCACTGATACAACTCCATCAAGATAAAAAAAGAACTTACACATATTGAAAACATTTTAAATGGAAAGAAACTGGAGAAAATGTGTTTGCTACCTATAAAGAAGGCTAAAGAACCAATAAGAAAATATGTCAACACAAAAAATAAGAATAAAAAGATTAAAGCAGTCAATTCCCAGTAGTCTGTAAGCTTCAGGATGGCAGGGAATATGCCTGTCTTGTTTAGGGTAGTATCTTAGTGCCTAGCACTTTGTAGGCATTCAGTACATATTTGTTAATAATGATTAATAATAGCTGATATTTATTGAAGGTTTACTATATACTAAGTAAACAGTAAATCCTTTGCAGAGTCCTTTCCATATTCTTCCTTAATCCCTATAGAATCCCTCCAAGGTAGTTACCCTTGTTATCCTCATTTTACCGAAGGAGGAAATTGAGGCTTGGCGTGATAAAGCCCCTACCCAAGCATACCCAGAAAGTGGTGATGCAGAGGTTTGATTCCAGCTCAATTCCATCATATGGTTTATTGAAATAAACTGAAAAAGAAGAAATACAAATGTCAAGTAAATACCGAGAGAATTCCCAACCTTACTAGGAAACAAAGACTAAAAACAAAATACTCTTGTGGAGGTTGGGGAAGACCTCCCAGCCATTCCAACACTCCAGGATCCAAATATATATATATATACACACACACACATATATAAAATTGTATAAAGTTTCAGTATTCATAGACCTTTGTTAAATCTTATCTTGTTTGTTGCTAGCCTTTTCTCTCAATCTGTTTCTCCATCTTCAGGGGTGTCTAGGCAGTGAGCACCTTAGCTTGTTCATATTGAAAGGGGGTGTCAGCAGTATGGGGAAGGGGGCTGCATCTGATTGTTAATCTTAAAGAGGCTGTTGGCTTTGAGTTTTAGGACTTGTCTGGTATAGGAACACTTTGGTGGATTTAAGTTTCTGAAAGATGAAACATGGTAACTGAATCTTTTATAGAATCTCAGATGGGGACCTAGGTAGTTGGGAGCTACTTTTGGTAACGGCATGGCATATTGTGGTCATTTAGGATGTCTACCTGGAGCACACTTAAGAGAAACCTCCAGGATAGCCTCTCGACTCTATTTGGGACCTCTCAGCCACTGTGACCTTAGCTTATTACCTTTTTCTTTTTCCCCTTTTAGTCAAGTAGGCATTTTCATTCCCTCACTGCCAGGGCCGGGCTCATTCCTGGAAATCACATCCCACATCACCAGGGAGATTCATTCCCTGGGAGTCATGTCCCTCAGCGGTAGAGGGGGCGGAGGGGAAGTTAATGAATTTATTTGCTGAGTTGGGCTTAGAGAAAGACCATATCTGAGCAACAAAAGAGTTTCCCTGGAGGTGCCTCTTAGGCATAATAATAGGAGGCTCAGCCTCCTATTAACAACCCTAAATTTCATAAGAGCAAGCTTCAAGTTGAGGGCTTGATTTGTTAAGTAGTGGGTACCTAGCTTCAATTAATATATATTCTATCCCAAGATAAACAATCAGTTTCTTATGTTATCTTCACTTTGTTGTACAATCATCATCACTCTCAACTTTAAAAAATTATCACTTAATACATCCCAGAGCTCTTTTCAGCTGCTAATTATTCATCCCTAGTATTAGTGTAGAGTTGGTAAGATATTCCTATTAAATATAGTCATTAAGACGTAATGGGTAGTTTTTCCATATGCAACTCTGTTGTTAACCCTCTGCACCAGTGTCATGCCTTATAAGTATATCATGCTAACACTTATTTAGGTTTGTGGTGCTACTCTGTGTGTTATATGCCTTTAAACAACCATTTACAAACATGTTGACCTTCAATGCATCACTGATACTTACAATCCCATTAATGAACTGTAGTCACACTTGACCATTCTCATACCATTAAGATCACCCTCATTGTCATTTCTGTACATATTAGATTGTCATTTCCCCCTTCACTAGCTTCTATCTCTAGGTCCCCTAAATTCTACATTTTAAGACACTTATTTTACATTTCTCACAGAGTTCTTATTAGTGGAAACATACTATATCTCTCCTTTTCTGTCTGACATATTTCACTCAGCATTATGTCTTCAAGGTTCGTCCATGTTTTCATACGTTTCATGACCTTGTTCCTTCTTA
Organism: Bradypus variegatus; assembly: GCA_004027775.1. Classification (NCBI taxonomy): domain Eukaryota; kingdom Metazoa; phylum Chordata; class Mammalia; order Pilosa; family Bradypodidae; genus Bradypus; species Bradypus variegatus. Next base: position 21,355 of record PVKY010001902.1, on the reverse strand, counting down.
ACTGCTGTGTAGTATTCCATCATGTGTATATACCACATTTTATTTATCCACTCATCTGTTGAAGGACAGTTGTATTGTTTCCAACTCTTGGCAATTGTGAACAATGACGGTGTGAACATTGTTTTGCAAATATCTGTTCGTGTCACTACTTTCAGATCTTCTGGGTATATACCAAGAAGTGAAATGGCTGGATTGTAGGGTAACTCGATATCTGGTTTTCTGAGGAACCACCAAACTGTCTTCCAGAGTGGCTGTACCATTATACAGTCCCACAGCAATGAATAAGAGTTATAATTTCTCCACATCCCCTCCAGCATTTGTAGTTTCCTGTTTGTTTAATGGCAGCCATTCTAATTGGTGTGACGTGATACCTCAATGTGGTCTTGAGTTGCAGCTCCCTAATAGCTAATGAAGATGAACATTTCTTCATGTGTTTTATAACCATTTGTATTTTCTCTTCAGAGAAATGTCTTTTCATATCTTTTGCCCATTTTACATTTGGGCTGTTTGTACTATTGTCATTGAGTTGTAGGATTTCTTTATATATGCAAGATATCAGTCTTTTATCAGATGCATGGTTTACAAATATTTTTTTCCATTGAGTTGGCTGCCTGTTTACCTTTTTGACAAATTCCTTTGAGGTAGAGAAGCTTTTAATTTTGAGGAGTTCCCGTTGATTTTTTCTTTCATTGCTTTTGCTTTGGTTGTAAGGTTAAAGATGTAACCTCCTAAGACTAGGTCTTGAAGGTGTTTCCCTACATTATTTTCTAGGATTTTTATGGTACTGTCTCTTATATTGATCCACTTTTAGTTAATTTTTTTGTAGGATTTGAGGTAGGGGTCCTCTTTCATTCTTTTGCATTGGATATCCAGTTCTCCCAGGCCCATTTGTTGAAGATACTTGTTATGTCCCAGTTCAGTGGATTTGAGGGCCTTATCAAAAATTGATCAACTGTAGATCTGGGGTTTTATTTCTGAACTCTCAATTTGATTCCATTGATCAATATGTCAATCTTTGTGCCAATACCATGCAGTTTTGACTATTATGGTTTTATAGTAAGCTTCAAAGTCAGGAAGTGTAAGTCCTCCCACTTTGTTTTTCTTTTTTAGAATGTTTTTAGCAATTCAAGGCATCTTTCCATTCCAAATAAATTTGATAACTAGCTTTTCCAAGTTGGCAGAGTAGGTGGTTGGAACTTTGATTGGAATTGCTTTGAATCTGTAAATCAGTTTGGATAGGATTGACATCTTTTGTGTGTGTGTGTGTTATGCAATTTTATTGAGATATAATCACATAACATGCAGTCATTCAAAGTATACAGTCAGTTGTTCACAGTATTGTTATATAGTTGTGCTTTCGTCACACAGTCAAACTATGAACATTTTCATTACTCCAAAAAGTTAAATAAAAATTAAAATAAAAAAGAACATCCAAAACATCTCCTTTTCCTCCTACCCCATTGTTCATTCACTTTTTTTAAAATTCAGTTTTATTGAGAAATATTCACACCCCCTACAGTCATCCACAGTGTACAGTTATTCACAGCACCATCATACAGTTGTATGTTCATCACCAGAATCAATTTTTGAACCTTTTCCTTACTCCGAAATAAAAATAAAAGCAAAAAAGAACACCTAAATCTTTCCATCTCCTCCATCCCACTTTATTCTTCATCTAATTTTTGTCCCCATTTTTCCACTCATCTTTCCATATACTAGATAAAGGGAGTGTGAGCCACAAGGTTTTCACAATCATGCTGTCACACTGTGCAGTCTACGTAGGTATACAATTGTCTTCAAGAATCAAGGTCACTGGGTTGCAGTTTGACGGCTTCAGGTATTTCCATCTAGCTGTTCCAACACACTAAAAACTAAAAAGTGGTATCTATATAGCTCATAAGAATGCCCTCCAGAGTGACCTCTTAACTGCATTTGAAATCTCTCAGCCACTGGAGCCTTATTTTGTTTCCTCTCTCTTCCCCCTTTTGGTCAGGAAGATCCTCTCAATCCCACTGTACTGGGTCCAGGCTCATCTCCAGGAGTCATTTCCTCTGTTGCCAGGGGGATTTGCAACCCTGGGTGTCATATCCCCCATAAAGGGGAGGGTAATGAGTTCACCTGCTGAGTGGGCTTAGAGAGAGGGGGGCCACGTCTGAGCAACAAGGAGGCTCTCGCTGGTGGTGGGGAGGGAGGACTCCTAGGTGCAGTTATAACTGGGCTTAGCCTCTCCCTTGTAGCAACTCGCTTCACAAGGGAAAGCCCCCAGATGGAGGGCTCGGCCCACTAAGTTGGCAGTCCTCAATGTTGACAGGAAATTGCCATAGCCCAGGTGGGGAAGTCCAACATTTCTGCATTTTTACCTAGCTCCTCGGGGGGCCTTGCAAATACCTTTATACTCTCTGCCCATATCACTCCGGGATGTATTGAGATTTCACCCCAGCCTGTACAGACTCACCAAATCCCACTTCCCATTCACCGCTCCCTGCACCTACCTTGTTCAAACAAACTGATCTTACAAGTTAAATTACCTAGTGTGTTACAGAAAATAGAAATTCTGTACCAGGTAAACTTGTCCTCCCTTGGGCTCACACGAAAGTTGTAGTTTTAAAACCCAGTCAGTATCATCCTTTACCCTTGAGCCTGATTTGCCTTAGTCCTAACCAGATCCTCTTTTTTCTTATCTCTGATTAAAGCCTGAATTCTTTTTCAGCTCTTTCAACAGTTGCTGTACAGAGTAATACTGGCATTCATAGCTGCCAAGTTCTAGCTCTGAGTCTCATGTGTCACACAGATATCCAGAGTTCCAGGGACAGGCCAGGTTATATACAAGGAGCTCAGCGTAGGATTGACATCTTAATGACGTTTAGCCTTCCTATCCATGAACATGGAATATCTTTCCATCTCTTTAGGTCCCCTTTTATTTCTTTTAGTAAAAAGTTATGTAAGTTTCTGTGTAAAGGTCTTTTACATCCTTGGTTAAGTTTATTCCTAAGTACTGGATTTTTTTAGTTTCTATTGAGAATGGAATCTTTTGCTTGAGTGTCTCTTCAGTTAGATCATTTCTAGTGTATAGGAACATTACTGACTTCTGTGCATTAATCTTATATCCCGCTACTTTGCTGAATTTGTTTATTAGCTCAAGTAGCTGTGTCTTCGAATTCTGGGGGTTTTCCAGATATAAGATCATATCATCTGCAAATAATGACAGTTTTACTTCTTCCTTTCCAATTTGGATGCCTTTTATTTCTTTGTCTTGCTGGATTGCTCTGGCTAGCACTTCTAGGAGAATGTTGAATAAGAGGGGTGACAGCGGGCATCTTTGTCTCATTCCTGATCTTAGAGAGAAGGCTTTCAGTCTCTCATCATTGAGTACTAGGCTGGCTGTGGGTTTTTCATACATGCCCTTTATCATGTTGAGGAAGTTTCCTTCAATTCATAACTTTTGAAGTGTTTTTATCAAAAAATGATGCTGGATTTTGTCAAATGCTTTTTCAGCACCTATTGAGATGATCATTTGATTTTTCCCTTTTGATTTGTTAATGTGTTTTATTACACTGATTGATTTTCTTATGTTGACCCACACTTGCATGCCTGGAATGAACCCCACCTGGTCATGATGTTTGATTTTTTAAATGTGTCTTTGGATTTGATTTGCAAGTATTTTATTGAGAATTTTTGCATCTATATTCATGAGGGTGATTGGCCTGTAGTTTCCCTTTCTTGTAACATCTTTATCTGGTTTTGGTATTAGAGTGATGTTGGCTTCATAAAATGAGTAAGGTAGTGTTCCATTTTCTTCAATTTTATTTTGAGAGTTTAAGTAGGATTAATGTAAGTTCTTTTTGTAAAGTTTGGTAGAATTCCCCCTTGAAGCCATCTGACAATGGGCTTTTATTTGTAGGAAGCTTTTTGAGGACTTATTGGATCTCTAGGTTTTGATTGGTTGGTTGAGGTCTTCTGTTTCTTCTCTAGTCAGTCTGGGTTTTTCATGTGTTTCCAGGAAATTATCCATTTCCTCTAAATTATCTAGTTTGTTGGCATATAGTATCCGCTTATGATTTTTAAAATTTCTTAGGGATCCACAGTAATGTCCACCCTCTCATTTATTATTTTGTTTATTTGGGTCTTCTCTCTTTTTTCTTTTGTCAGTCTTGCCTAGGGGCTTTTCTATCTTGTTGATCTTCTCAAAGAACCAACTTTTGGTGTTGTTTAATCTATTGTTTTTTTGTTCTCTATGTCATTTATTTCTGCTTTCATCCTTGTTATTTCTTTCATTCTCCTTGGTTTGGGATTAGTTTACTGTTCATTTTCTAGCTTTTTCAGTTGTTCTATTAGTTCTTTGATTTTAGCTCTTTGTTCCTTTTTAATGTGTGCATTTAGAACTATAAAGTTTCCCCTCTATACCACTTTGCTGCATCCCATAAGTTTTGATATGTTGTGTTCTTGTTTGTATTCATCTCTATATTTAGCAATTTCTCTTACTATTTCTTCTCTGACCCACTGATTGTTTAAGAGTGTGTTGTTTAACCTCCACATATTTGTGAATGTTCTAAATCTTTGATGGTTGTTGGCTTCTGGTTGCATTACATTGTGGTCAGAGAATGTGTTTTGAATAATTTCAATCTTTTTAAATTTATTGAGACTTGTTTTATGCCCCAGCATATGACCTGTCCTGGAAGATGTTCCATGAGCACTAGAGAAGAATGTGTATATTCAGGTAATTTGGGATGTAATGCTCTATATATGTCTCTTAAGCCTAATTTTTTTTATCAGATTGTTTAGGTTCTCAGTTTTCTTACTGGTCTTCTGTCTGGTTGATCTATCTATAGGAGAGAGTGATGTATTGAAGTCTCCCACAATTATTGTGGAAACATCTATTGCTTCCTTCAGTTTTGCCAATGTTTGCCTCATGTATTTTGGGGCACCTTGATTGGGTGCGTAGACATTTATGATTGTTATTTCGTCTTGATGATTTCTCCCTTTTATTAGTATATAGTGTCCTTCTTTGTCTCTTATTACAACCGTGCACTTAAAGTCTATTTTATCTGAAATTAGTATTGCTACCCCTGCTTTATTTTGGCTGTAGCTTGCAAGGAATATTTTTTTTCCATCCTTTCACTTTCAATTTCTTTGTGTCTCTGGTTCTAAGATGAGTCTTTTGTAAAAAACAAGTTGATGGTTCGTATTTTTTTAATCCATTGTGCCAATCTATATTTTTTAATTAGGGAGTTTAATCCATTCCCATTCAGTGTTATTACTGTGAAGGCAGTTCTTGAATCCTTTGGTTTTTATTTGTCAGATGTATTTCCCCCCCCTGTCTATCTTTATTTCCTTTAAGACACTCTTACTAAAAGTCTTTAGTTCTGTGCCCTTCTCCAGACCTCTCTCCTTTTTTTCTCAGCCAGTAGGGCTCTCTTTAGTATTTCTTGTAGGGTAGGTCTCTTGTTAACAAAGTCTCTCAGCATTTGTTTGTGAAAATTTTAAGCTGCCCCTCAATTTTGAAGGAGAGCTTTGCTGGATAAAGAATTCTTGGATGGCAATTTTTTTCTTTCAGACTTTTAACTATGTCATACCACTGCCTTCTTGCCTCCATGGTGCCCACTGAATAGTCAGTACTTAGTCTTATGTTGTCTCCCTTGTACATGGTGAATTGATTCTCTCTTAACTGTTTTCAGAAGTTTCTCCTTCTTTCCGCTTCTGACAATCTAATCAGAATATGTCTTGGAGTGGGTTTATTTGTATTTATTCTATTTGGAGTTCTTTGGGCATCTTTGATTTGCATACTTATGTCGTTTAGAAGGGTTGGAAAGTTTTCCCCAATAATGTCTTTGAATATACTTCCTAGCCCCTTACTCTTCCGTGCTCTTTCACCCAGGGTTTCTACTTCTAATAATTTATAAAATAAAGATTAGAGTTGGTTACAGTTTGACGTGCAAGGATGATAGCCATCATAATGTTAATGGTAGTAGCGTAGAATTGGAAGCAATCTAAATGCTCAAGAATGAGGAATTGGTGGAATAAATTATGGTATATTCATATTCTAGAACAAAATGCGGTTATTAAAAATTCATTTTTGTAATATCAGAAGCCATGCAAAGTGACTGTGATGTAATCTTTATTTTTTCACTGGCTCTAAAATGGTACATGTAGTAAAGCAAAAAGTTTGCATCGAGTTTTTGGTGGGTGTCAGCATCTGGCACATGGTCAGCACTGGCTATGTTTGCTGTTGTTAAGGGGGTGGTGATATAGGTAATTTTTTTTTTCTGTGTACCTTCCCAAACAGCTATAAATCTACATATTTCTTTCAGAGTTTATATTGTTAATTTTGAAAAAGTATAGGATCTCATGAAGTAAACCTAGTTTTATATACATTATGTTTTTTGGTTTATGTGTAAATGGAATCTTTCTGAATTATTTTGTTTTTGCATAAGCTTTTTAAAATTATATAAATAATACCAGCACTTATCCAAACAATCTCAACAGCACAGGAAAAAAAATCCAAGTAAATTGTGAAAGCCTTTCTCTAATTACCCTTGTCTCCAGTTCCATTACCAAAAGTAATCAGTATTAATCATTAAATTATTTTAAATATGCATTGGGAGCGTGCCCTATTTAATAAAAATAAAAAATATTTGTTAAGCAAATAACCACCTCCAGTGTGTTCTGGCTCTCTGGAGTTCATTTGTACAGGTCCTTGAGACGAGGCACTCCTGTGTTGACTCTGTGCTTCCTTTACCGTAGAGGTTATAAGCAGGATGCCCACAGAGCAGTGCATGTTTGTTTTTTTTAAATGGAATTTTATTGAGGTATATTCACATACCAGATAATCATCCAAAGTGTACAATCAGTGGTTCACAGTAGCATCATATAGTTGTGCATTCATTACCCCAATCACTTTTTAAAGTTCCATTATTCCAAAAGTAAATACATTAAAAAGAACACTCAAAACAACCCGATCCTGTTTGTTCTTAAACATCAGCCCTTCCACCCTAAATAAATAAATTAAACAATTAAGTTTGGTATTAAATTTGTGCACATTAAACATGCCCACATTTCATTGTTATATTTAAGAACGTAACAAACTTCTGTCGAATGAACTGTTCGTATTGGCATATGGACCTTGTAGATGAGCAGAGGTTCAGCCTCGCTCGTTTTTTCACTCAGCAAATATTTGAGTGCCTCCCATTTGGGGAATAAATTTATTAACTAAGCTTCAGGTTCAGAATATTTGATCTTAGTTGGGGAATACTATCAACCATTCCTCTTCAGGCTTCCCCACTTTACCCATATTTGATTAGATCTATTCAGAATGATGGGGAAGTGGAGAATTCTTACTGAAAGGGCAAGAATTAGTGACTTGAATTGCATAAGCACTCCTAGATAATGGTTTTTTCCCTCTTTTCTGTTTTTTTCTTATTTATCTTATAATTGAAAGTAGTTGCGTGGCAAAAGTAACAGGCTTGGGGGGAGTAAGTTTTCATTGTCTCTCTTCCTAGACGTAAAGGGGAAGGGACAGAGAGGACGGAAGGAAACACTGTCCTGAACCTGTGGCCTAACACAGGTGTAGTCCTTAAGTTGGGCAGCAGCAGGTGACGCTATTTAGAAGGAGCGCTCTGAGTTCCAGGAAGGCAGCTATGAGCGCCTCTTAGAAGAAGAAGAGATGAAAATTGGGGAATCTAGGACATGCAGACAGATGTCCATTCTCTGCAATTTATCCTAACCAAGGAGAGGTCAGCATAGTGAATGTGACATTTGCTGACTATGAGTAACAGTTATTAAATGCCTACAAAGTTTGCAAAAATAAGGTATGTGGGCTTTTTCTTTTTTCCTTCTAAATAATTTGACATTGTCTGTATTTTCCCTCTCTCTCTCTTTTTTCAAATCTTAGTGAGAGTTTTGGGGGGGGGTATGAATCAGTTTGTCTGCTTCCTTACAAATGGAAGAGGGAGAGGGCTTTTTCTTTTCAGCTTTCATACCGGAAGATGTCCCATTTTGATAGGCATGGCCTTTTTCGAGTGATCTCATTGTATCCTTATCAATACTGTAGAAAATAAGAAACACTGCATAGACTTTAAAGTATAAAGATGTTAATGGGGTATTCGATTCTTGAACTACTTCTACACTTTGTTTAAAAAAGTACATTTTCATTGTAGATATTTTCTTACAGCCATATCTTTAGGGCACATGCCAGACTTATTTCCTTCAGCTACAGTCTGAGAAGTCAGAGGGCACCTTCAGTTTTTGGACCAAATTGCCATCCTTTCTGCTTCTGTCAGTGCTCACCCACTTGCAAGAGAGTATCATTTGCTTGGATCCTGCTGCAGAACTCATCTGAGGGAACATAATCTTGTTTTATGACCATGTGGACATGGGTGTGGATAGACGCACATGTGTAAGCCAAGGGTCCCTTCCTAAAGAAGCAGTTCTCTGTGCCAAGTAACAGGTCTGAGAGGCCAGCTGAGCCAGGCAGGCTTCTCACTCTGGGAGAGTCGAGTCTGAGTGGGGACCTGTCCACGGGTGATTCACACAATTAGCTGCTTTGCAGGAGCTAGTACCCGGGCAGTCCGGCGGCATCGGACTTCACTGCAGTGATTGTGCTTCTGGGCCCTCGACAGGAGAGGTGCATCTGTGCTCCTGGAAGCTGAGTAAGGCGGGTGTTCCAGGCACAGGACTTGCAGATGCGAGGAAGGGCTGATCCCTGAGAAGGCGTGTGTCTTCAGGCTCAGCTCCATATGGCTGCTTTAGGGAGAGGGGCGAGCAGGGAGGCTAGAAGGCAGGGAATGCTCTGATTAAGAGTTTGGAAGGGGACCCTGGTGGTCACCTGGAAGATGCCTGGAGAGGCTAGTGGCAGGGAGACCAGTTTGGAGGCTGCTGCAGTGTCCTACCGAGAGATGAAGGGCTTGAACTGGAAGGCTGGGGCAGGGCAGATGGAGGGTGGGGTCTGATTTGGAAGAGACGTCTTTTCTGTAGACTGGATAGGCTTTGGGGACCTGTCGGCTTCAGAGGCATGAGGAAGGATGAGCCAGGGAGGACACTGCTGTTCCTGTTTGGGGAATCAGCTCAAGGAGGAAAGTGTAAGGAGAAAGGACTAGGTTTGGGAGAAAGATGAGAAATTTTGTTTTGAAGGCACTGATTGGGTTTGAGATGAGGTCTGGGTAGAGGTGTTTAGCTGGCAATTGGAGGTACAGGGGCACCGATGCGTATTTGATAGTTTCTTTGTAAAAACTGGATCCTAGAGCCTCTGAAGATGTCACTCAGATGGCACTATGCTCGCCTGAGGGCTTGCTGCTACTTCTCTTGGAGCCTACGCACATTTGGAAAAGATCAGACGGCACAGAAGGGTATAAGTAAATCCTTGCCACCTCAGACCTAGTACTACTCCCCTGAGCAAGCTATTGCCACCAGTTTTTAGCGTATTCTTCCATAACTTGGTCTTGTATATGGCCATATATCTAAGTATGTAAATCCTTAGCCCGACACTAACAGAAACCACACACTGTGCTTTGGGCATGCAGTACTTGCCAAATGGTTGTGTGTGCAGTTGCTGTGGGCCTGGGTTTGGGGGCTCTCTGTGTCCGAAGGTGGCAGTGCCGCTCATAGGCCATCCATCAAGTTCTTTTTAAAATTTCTCAGGTTCCCCAATTGCGAAGCGTATAACCGTTTGATCTGCAAGACTAAATCAATATTAGAGTACCATGAGTCTTTCTGCTTCAAATGGTGATTTTCTTTAATAAATATTTTTCCTTGGTACAAAATTCTTGTTATAAAAATATTTGTGGTAACTAATACATACATAATTTTTTTAAGGTAGACTATATAGATTTATACATTTTTAAAATGGAATTTGCCCCTCTCCAATTTTTCACTCTCCATATTTAGTCACTCTTAACAGTATGGTGGTATATAAACTCTCTTCTATGGGAGGGAAAAATATCTATCTATGTATATACACATATACACACACAGGTACATTATATAGAGGCTTAAAAATAAAACATTTTGTTTTTCCTGTGGGAAAATGTAAAGAAGAAGACAAATGACCTATAATCTCATCAAACAGATAATAATCCCTTAGAAAAGCAGACAAATACGTTCTAGTGGTTTAAAAAACAATTGTAATGATAAAGACAAGAAATGAAAGGTTCCAGTCTCCTTAACTCTCCTGCCACTCCCTCCTCTGGGAACAAGTACCTCTCCCCTAAGTAGTCACTGTTGGCAGTTCTCCTTCCAGGAAACTTGTAGTGCACCGGGAAACACAAGAGTGCTCATGCTAAACATGTTGTTAGTGCTTTTCTTTTCAAGTTAGCACGTCTTCTGTCTTTCTCCCGCAGCTCACAGAGCTGTACCTCAGTCTTTTTAATGGATCACTGGCTGTGAGTGGTCAAATCATTGTTTACTTGGATCCCACTGATGGGCTTTGAGGCTTTTTCTAAATTTTTTAGTTTTCCAAATAATGCTGTGGTGAACGTCCTTGTACAGCAGCCTTGTTCCTTCATGGAGGATGGAAAGAAGGAAAATTAACAATTTATATAAACTATTATTTATCATTTGTTAGTGTACAATCTCCAGAAAAGTTGTACTAATTTTTATACTAATTTATTACCTGTGAGTGCTCTCTCCATAGATCCTTGTCAAAACTGGATAGTATTAATCTTAAAAGAATTTTTTTGTGGGGGCTTACGTTGGTATCAGCAGCAGCTGAATAGCCTTGGTCAGTGCTGGCACGTGAATGTGAAGTTGGTGGTGTCGGGGGACTTGGATACCAGACGTGAAAACTGGGAGGCCTAGCCTTGATGTGGAGGTGGCCTCGGGCCTGGGTGTCCTCAGGAAGCTCTTTTAGATGAGCCTCAGGGGACAGTGCTGAGCGCGGGGGCTGCCTTGGCCTGAGGGGCCTCAGGAAGGCTTCTGGTTTGAGGGTGCAGAAGCTGCTAAAGGACTCCCATCAACCCCCAGGGCTGCCTGCCTGACAGGTAGGAAGCAGAGGCTCTTCCTTTTCGATAGACAAAGAAATTGAGCCCTTAGAGGGTCGTTTCTTTATCCCCCCCCCATAATGAGCATTACAAAATCCGTATGGTTCCCATAATTCTGAGATGCTAGCATTTCTGTAGTAGAGCTTTCTTAGAACAAAAGTGATGTTTTCATGCCTCTGTGTAGCCCCAGATTATCCCTGGGTTGCACTTTTTTTAAAATACAGAATCTTTATTGGCATCTCCTTGTCCTGTTAGGCTTGTCAGCCCCTGTGTTGCGCCTGCAGCCGGGAGGCTCCACCTAGTTGCCGAAGGAAACACAGCTGCCTACAGCCAGAGCCTGGGTCCAAAACAAGTTTTTTTGACTCTTGGGCTAAAAATAAAACATCAGAAGAATTAGAAATTGTTGACTGATCAATCAGTCACAGTTTTCAAGTTATCAGAGTTCTGTGTAGCAAAAATGGGGATTGGGTCTTAAACTTGTTTTTTCTTTCTTCAAAACCATTTTTGGTCTCCCAAAATGGGGAGAAATGGACCTCTATCTGAATGGGCCATGAGGGCACATTTTTCCTTCAAGGCTCTGTGAATAGTCCCAGCCCTTCCTGGCTGGGCCCCCGCCTCCACCCCCACAGCCGCCAAGCCCCCCTCTACCTCTCTACTCCCATGGTACTTGGCACCCATTTCCATCATCACCTTTCCCCTGATGTGATAGACTGTGAGATACTGTGACCCGGGAGCCCTGAGGGCCTCACTCCAGTTTACCTCCAGTTAACTGGAGCGGGCCCCATGGCCTGGTAAGCATTCGACGAAAGTTAGGCACGGAAGTTACCTTTGCATTTCTTTTCACTTTCCCATTCCCAAAGGAAGCTCTCTAGTTTCACCAACTTTGTAAGAAATGGCTGCTATCGTTTTCTTCTGTTCTGCAGTGTTAATTGATTATCTTCAACTTAGTACCCAGCCTAGTTATTTTTTTCCTTCCTCCTGTTGGGTAATTCCCCCAGCCCCTCAGGCTTTAGCCCTTGAAAGCATCCTCTTTCTTTCCTTATTTTGTCAGGCTCTGCCACCTAGTCGAGTGTGTGTTTGTGAGAGTGCTGTGTGTGTGTGTGCGCGCATGTGTGCATTGCTCCTGGAGACCATTCCTTTCCCGCCACCATCCTTGTCTAGCCCTTCATCCAGCCCCTTTACGGTTGCTGTAATTTATGAACGGTTCTCCTTGCATCCAGTCTTCTTTCTCTGCTGATCCGTGGTTTGCATAACTGCCAGATTAATCTCAAAATGCTGAGTTTTTTTTTTAAACTCAGTCTTCACTTAGTCCGTGTCAGAAACATTGAATAGTTCCCTGTTGCCACAAGGGTAAGTCTGAACTTCTTAGCTCATCATTCAGAAACCCCCGTTGTCCAGGGCCTTGCCTTTCTTTGGGCGCTTCTCCCACTGTTCCCTCTGCCATAGCCGTGCATTTTGCTCCACACTCCTATCGGTGCCTCTTAAACTCAGCCCCTTCCCGGAGCCTTGGTCTGCCAGTTCTTCTGCCAGGAAACATTACGAAACACATACTGATTTGTTCACTGGGAGGAATGGATTAGAGGTAAGATGGTAAGTCTCTTCTGTCAAGGAGCCTGCCCAGGTCACCTGGATTCACTGTGTTCTTGTGTTTATGTCCTCTGGGTTGAAAACATAAAGGCAGGGGCAGGTCTTACCCTTTTTTTGTTTGTTTGTTTGTTTAAGTCATCAGCACCCAGCAAGTGTTCTGCATAGGTAGATGATAAATGCTTCGAAGGCTGCTCAAACACTTTCATTAATACTTCCTGGAATTTTTCATTTTGTTTTATTATTTTGGCCTTTTCAATTAAAGTCTGTACATTCCTATTTGAGCTTAACATGAGTTGTCACATTAAATTTAAGGTAAAAATCTGAGTATAAAAATCATCAGCTGAATTATCTTGTGAGACTTAGTTAGATAACACTACTTAAGTTGATGATTTCCCATTAGTGTGACTCTGCCTGTCTTAACTTTTCCTCCTCCTCCTTCAGTCTGCATGAAGAAATCAGTGATTTTTATGAATACATGTCTCCGCGACCGGAGGAGGAGAAGATGCGGATGGAGGTGGTGAGCAGGATCGAGAGTGTGATCAAGGAGCTGTGGCCGAGTGCCGACGTGAGTGCCCGCCTGGGGAGCTGGGCGCCGGGGGCAGCAGCCTTGCCCGGGGGCGGGGGAGCGCGCGTGGGTGCCGGGCCGCAGGCCGCGCCGGCGGGCGGTGTGCGTCTGTAGAGCTGCAGTCTAATCCCAGGTTAAAGGCGAGCCGTTTTCTGCAGCCTTTAGAACTGGGGCATCCCAATTATTTTCATCAAATCGAATGACTGATTTAATACTTTTTTTGTAGTGCTGAAGAGCAACTACTAAGGGTGAACTATATTTAGGGAGAATTAATTTAAAGAGAAGAAAGGTGAAACCTCATTGTAGTAGTCTGTGATTGGATGTGATGTATCAAAACCCTGTTCCCATTTTGTACCAACTTACAGTATAAACAAATATTAATTGCTTATAGCTGAAAGAAAATGTCAAGAAGGAATGTCTTTCCTCACTTGAAGTTTCTTTCCTTCTGCTGATTTTGGCGTAAGTCCCCTCTGCCCCTGTCCTGAAATTGCTATTTCCTCTTTGCTTTCTGACTATGCCTTTCCTCCCAGTACAGCCCCACCCAGTGAATGGAATGTTTGCCTGAAATTTCTTTTTTGCTTATTTGTGGCTCTCGTCATGGATAGTAGGTTAATACTTCACTTTTCAGGGCTCCTTTGAGGATCTCTTCTAAAATTTTGTGCATTCAAAGAAGAAATTTGTTAGAATCCATTTCTTTGTGTTAAACTGCTTCTCTTTAGATTCTGTCTGGACGTGGGGAGGGGGAAGCCAGGGAAGTGTTTATTTCCAATTGCTAAAATGAAGTTTCAAATAAGATACTGTAGATAAAGAAGGGAGGACACTAATATTTTACTGAGTGGCTACTACATATCACATTGTTTCTCCAATACGAGCTAAGTCACTGGCTCTCAAACGGGGACAATTTCGCCCCCAGCCAGAGGACATTTGGCAATGTCTGGAGACGTTTTTGTCACAACTGAGGAGGTGCTCCTGGCACCCATAGGGGGGAGGCCAGGGACGCAGCTCAACATTTTACAGTGCACAGGTCAGCCCCCCACAATGAGGAATTTTCCAGCCCAAATGTCAGTAGTGCTGAGGTGGGGAGACCCTGATCTAAATTAATCTTTCTCATTCTGAGCTGAAGGATTGCATCCTTATTTTTGTTTAGATAAGAGTTTGTTTAGATGAAGCCAGGATGCTTCTCACCCTAAGGGTTGAGGCCTTTTCATTGCCAGTTATTGCAGAGTTCCCAGTCCCAGCCTTTGTGCTGACCCCCATGCCCATCCCTCCACAGGCCTCCCACTGTTGTCTGTGGGCTGACAGAGTGTGGCCCTGGTTTTATGCTACAGTGTGATGTTACAATCCTAATCTCCCCTGTGGAGTTGTCCTGCAGGCCAGTGCTCATCCCATAGTTAGAGTAGTCTGATCGTAATTTAGGAATCTATGAGAAGACTCCTGCTTAAGAGAACAAAAATTAAGGATTTGTGAACATAACATGGCAAGAGCACGGTTTTATTTTATGAATGAGAGTTTTTATGACAGCTTGTATAAAATCAATTCTAAAAGAATGTCTCTGGATTATAAAGAAACATTAGTGACTATTACTTTTTATTTTTAGTTTTTTAATTCTTTTATTGAGATATATTCACATACCATAACTACAAAGTGACTTATTACTTCTAAAAGTTTTCTGTTTTGGTCTATATGTTTCACATTTGAACCTGGTAAGTTTAAACTCTGTTCCAAATGTCTACCTATAAAACAGAATTCCCATGTTGTGAAAGCAAGTTTATGAAAATGCTTTTGTAGTACTGAAAACTACCAGTAGAGGGTAGCAAAACCCAGTATTTCCCCCTAGCTTGGTGGCTTTTCTTCTGATACTTTAATGTAGTAACTTCTTTTTCTGTTTCAGGTCCAGATATTTGGAAGTTTTAAAACTGGCCTGTATTTACCTACTAGGTTAGTATGTTTATGAAACTTTCAAGGGATTGTACATTTTTCTACAGTGTATTCATTTTAGCTGTCGAATGTGTAAGAGTAGAAACAAAATAATCAGGTTTATGAAACAAAAGTTTATTTACCTGTATTTTATTTGAATTACTTTGAGGCAGAATATTACTTCAGATCACCTTCTCAAGATTGAGAGGATACCAATGGATGTAAAAGGGCAGGAGTGTGCAGCAATAGAACCAGTTAGTTACTAATTCTAGTACTGCTCAACCCCATAACTAAACCCGTTACCTATGGCTCAGAAGGGAATTCATAGATGTAAGTTTAGTATTTTGGGAAAACATCTGATTATACTGTGGAGCTGGATACACTCTGGAATGTGAGGTCTCGCTTTTTTTAATTAAGAAGTCATAATACTAGCTATGCTGTTCCAGCATCCTGGTGCTAAGATTCAGGGTATAAAACTTCTCTGAGGAAGGTCTTGATCTTTTGGGGGCCCTTGTTCATATTTTGAGTCTTCTCAAATGAGGGCTGCCTTGACCCATAACCACTGTGGTAGATAATAAGGTTTTCCTGAGGAGTGAATATTTGTTTTCTAAGAATTGAAATGCTATGGTTTTAAAGGATATTATTGGGATATAAGAAAAAATTGGAGTATAGATTATAAGCTTTATATCAATGTTAAATTTCCTGAACTTCGTAACTGTGCTTAAGTAAATATCCTTGTTCTTAGGAAGAGCACATGGAAGTATTAGGTGTTCAATGAGCATGATGTATACACAACCTACTCTCAAATGTTTAGAAAACAGATAGATAGATAGATAGATAATTAGACTGATACAGCAAATGTGGCAAAATGTTCAAATTGTAGATCTGGGTGTCTGGTGTCGGTGGGGGTTTGTCAGAGTTCCCTCTATGGGTTTTGCATTATTTTTGCAGCTGTCCTGTAAATTTGAAATTATTTCAAAATAAAAAGTTTTTTAAAAAGAAAGAAGGAAGGAATGCTAGGCGTGCGCTGATAACGATGTTCAAGCGAGAAGCTTCCAGGCCCCATCCCTCCACAGAAGCTTTGAAAAACCACTAAGAAATGGCAGAAACATCTTTTCAAAAACTCCAGAAAACAACTAAAGGACTGCAGTAAAAGGGCAAGCTCTGAATCAAGAAAAAGGTTACTTAAACACGTTGGGATCTCATGGCTGCCTGGCTGGCCCCTCTCCTACCCCTCGCTGCGGGCCCAGTGCGGACCCCTGGCCCTGATCTGGGGGGTGGGGCGCAGAGTAACCCTGGGGCTCATGCTGTGGACATGTGTGCCTGCTGATGGTCTGAGGAACTCATCATTCTAGAACTTGCCCTGGTGTAGAAGGCAGTTCTAGTTTGCTAATGCTGCCGGAATGCAAAACACCAGAGATGGATTGGCTTTTATAAAGGGGGTTTATTTGGTTACACAGTTACAGTCTTAAGGCCATAAAGTGTCCAAGGTAACACATCAGCAAGGCCAATGGTGTCCGGAAAACCTCTGTTAGCTGGGAAGGCACGTGGCTGGCGTCTGCTCCAAGTTCTGGTTTCAAAATGGCTTTCTCCCAGGACGTTCCTCTCTAGGCTGCAGTTCCTCAAAAATGTCACTCTTAGTTGCACTTGGGGTATCTGTCCTTTCTTAACTTCTCCAGAGCAAGAGTTGGCTTCCAATGGCCATCTTCAGTCTCTTTATCTGCAGCTCCTTGCTTTCTTCAAAGTGTCCCTCTTGGCTGTGGCTCCTCTTCAAAGTGTCACTCTCAGCTGCACTGAGTTCCTTCTGTTTGTCAGCTCATTTATATGGCTCCAGTGATTTAATTTACACCCACCCTTAAATGGGTGGGGTAACACCTCCATGGAAATTATCCAGTCAGAGTCATCACCCACAGTTGGGTGGGGCGCATTTCCATGCAGACAACGGAATCCAAAGGTTCCAACTTAATCCCCACTAATGTATGTGCTCCTACAAGATTGCATCAAAGAACATGGCTTTTCTGGGGGACATAATATATACAAACTGGTACAGCAGTTCACAAAGCTCTCCTTCAGAATGCGGTGGGCGAGCAGTCAAGTTGTGGCTGCCTGGGGCAAGGGATTGCTGGCTGGTCGCAGGACATGCAGTGCAGTGTGTGGACCATGATGAAACTCTTCCTATGGAGGAGGGGACAGTCATATCTGTGTAAACCTGGGAATTCCTAGGGCCAAAGCACATGTCCAAGGCGATATACACGTGCAGAAAGGATGGGAAGGTTCCTACTCTTTGGTCAGGAGCTGTTTTCCAAACTCATTGTATGGGTAAACCCTGAGGGAGAGCACTTGTACAGGTCAGTCTGCAAAGACTGGGAAATGTGTTTTCTTTTTTTCCCCCTTTTATTTATTTATTTACTTCGTTAGCTCTGGGCTTCCAAGAAAAGCTCTGTCACCACATTAAGTGTATACAAGATTAAGGAACAGATGCCTCAGAGTCTTAAATTCCAGCAATAACACATTAAAATATCATAATGGCCAGATTTCAACAAAACATTATAGAATATACAAAGAAACAGGAAGTGATGGCCCTGGCAAAGGAGATTAAAACATTGGAAACCATCAATGAGGAGGATTAGACCTGGGACAATCCAGACAAAAACCTGAAAAAACTGGTCCTAAATATCTCGAATAGCTAAAGGAAAACATGGACAAAGAATGAAAGGAAACCGAGAAAAGAATAAAAACAGAGAGAATATCAATAGAAAGATGAAAATTATGGAAAGGAACCAAACAGAGTTGAAGACCACAGTAACAGAAATTAAAAATTCCCTAGAAGAGTTCAGCATCAAAATGGAGCTGTCAAAAAAAAGAATCAGCATGAAGATAAGACAATTGAAATCATCCAGTCAGAGGATAGAAAGAGGAAAGGATGAAGAAAAGTGACAGGGACACCATCAAATGTACTAATATGTATTGTGGGAGTTCCAGAAAGAGAAGAAAGCAAGGGGCAGAGAGAATATTCAAAGAAGTAGTGGCTGAAAGCTCCCCCAATTTAATAAAAGTCATGCATATTCACACCCAGGATGCTCAATGAATGCCAAACAGGGTCAGCCCAATAGGGCCCCGCCACGCCATGTTATAATCAAGCTGTAAATGCCAAAGATAGAATTCCGAAAGCTGTAAGAAAGAAGCCAAGTGTCACCTGGAAGGGAGCCTCAATAAGATTAAGTTCTCATTTCTTGTCATAAACCATGTCGGCAAGAATGCAGTGGAAAGACATATCTAAAATGTGCTGAAAGCTAAACATTGCCAGCCAAGAAGTCCATATCTAGTGAAACCGTCTTTCAAAAATGAGGGAGGGATTAAAACATTCCAGATAAACAAAAGCTGTGGCACTTTGTCCCCACTACATTGGCCCTACAAGAAATGCTAAAGATAGTTCTGCAGGTTGAAAGGAGAGGACACTACTAGACAGTTGACTGAAGCCATATAAAGGAATAAAGATCTCCAGTGAAGATAATGACATGGCTAAATATAAATACCAGCACTATTTTATTTTTGGTTAATAACTCCACTTTTTACTTCCTACAGGATCTAAAAGGCGAATGCATAAAATGTAATGCTAAATCATTGGTTCGGGGCTGGTAGTGTATAAATATGTAATTTGTGACAAGAACTACTTAAAAGTGGGGGACTCTACTTTTGTGTAGCTCTTGTCACAAATTACATAAAAGGGGTGTAGGAACATAGTTTACATATGCTATTGAAGTTAAGTTGGTATCAAAGCAAAGAAGATTATAGATTTAGGATATTAAAGCCCTATGGTAACCACAAAGAAAATATGTAAACTCATAGAAACAGAAAGTAGAATATGAGTTTACCAGGGGTGAGGGGCAGGGACAGTGGGGAATTAATGCAAAATGAGTGCAGAGTTTCTGTCTGAGGTGAAGGGCAAGTGGTAGTTGTGGATGGTTATGAGGGGACTGCAATATTGCAAATGTGATTGTTTCCACTGAATGATGTGCTTGGGAGAGGTTGGGGTGGGAAGATTTATGTTGTATATATGTTTCCAGAATTAAAAAAGAAAGGGAAACTAAAGAGATAATGACAATTAAATGTAATACATGATACTAGATAGGACCTAAGAATGGAGGAGAAAAGGCTTAAAAATACCTTATAGTATTTCTAAGTTATAGTTATTCTAATCTTTATAGCAAACTCATAAGTTCAGTACCAGAAACTTTTTTGAGAAGGAAACATTAATTGGTATTTTTTGAAGTTTTGCTTCTTTCCAAATCACCCTATTTTCTGATTTCTGGATTCTGTTAAATGACTGGGAGGAGGAGGTAGTTAAAATCAACAACCCCACTTCCCTCAGTTGTCACCAACATATTTAGTATTCATTGGGCAGGGGGGAAATAGGTTTTAAATTACACCGATTTGTAGTCTGTAACCTTGAATGTAAGCTAAAACGAGTAGCTTTTTGCTTCTTTAAACCACTTTGCTGTACATTGTTCAGTGACATCGACCTTGTGGTGTTTGGGAAGTGGGAAAACCTACCCCTCTGGACCCTGGAAGAAGCTCTTCGGAAACATAAAGTTGCCGATGAGGATTCAGTGAAAGTTCTGGACAAGGCAACTGTAAGTTCTTCAACATTTCATCTTAAAATCTCTAGTTATTTACACGTGAAACTTATAAAGTTAAAATTTGATTTTGGTAAGCATAGTTGGATTGTGTAAATGATTCTTTCATTTTTGTTAATGTCACAGTTCCTGTACATAAAATGTTTTCTGTTTGTGAAGCAAATTAACTTGTTCTTGTATGCATTTCATTAAAAAATATTATTCCATTTTATTATACACAAGACTCATTGCAGAGACTTTTTAAAAACATTTTTTATTGTGAAATATATATACAGAAATTTAAAAAGTAATTATAGAGCAAATTTCAAAGTATAGTATGGGTTATAGCTCCACAATTTTAATTATTTCCTTATAGCTATTCTAATAGACTAGAAACTAAAAAGAAAATCTATATCATGTTGAGTAGTCATAATCTTTTGTTAAATCCTGCCTTGTCTGTTTCTTCCCCTCCCTGTCATTTGATCACTTTCTCAATCTTTGGGGATATCTGGGCAATGACCACCTAACTTGTTCGTATTGAAAATGAGTGCCAACATTATGGGCAAGGGGGATGCATCTGCTTGATATTCTTTAAGAGACTGGTGCCTCTGGGTTTTGGGACTTATCTGGCATAGGAACAGTCTGGAGGATTTAAGTTTCTGAAAAATAAACTTTGTGAGTAAAACTTTTATAGAGTCTCAGATAGGGACCTGGGTATTCTTTAGGATTTTGGGCAATACTGTTTGTTGGTTTGTTCTTGACTTTACTGTGGCTGTTTGTAATATCTAGCTGACAGTTGCATAAGAGTAACCTCCAGGATAGCCTCTCAACTCTATTTGAAATCTCTTAGCCCCTGAAACCTTAATTAGTTACACTTCTTTTCCCCTTTTTGCTCAAGAAGGCATTCTCAATCCCATGAAGCCTGGGCCAGGCTTATTCCTGGGAGTCTTGTCCCATGTCACTAGGGAGACTCACACCCCTGGGAGTCATGTCCCACGCAGGGAGGAGAGTAATGATTTTATTTGCAGAGTTGGGCTTAGAGAGAGAGAAAGGCCACATCTGAGTAACAAAAGAGGTTCTTTGGAAGTGACTGTTAGGCATAGCTATAGGTGGGCATAGCCTCCCCTTTACAGCAGTGAGTGTCATAAGAGGAAGCCTCAAGATCAAGGGCTTTACTTATTAAGTAGGGGGTCCTTAATTTTACATAGCAGATATTCTGTCCAAAATAAACAATCCATGTCTCAGTTGTGCAGTCATCATCCCTTTCAATTTTAAACAATTTTAAACACAACACCCCATAACTTTTATCCCCTCCCCACCCCCCAATTATTTACCCCTTGTATTATGGTACTAGTAAGGTATTTGTTCTAGGTTGCTAATGCTGCCGGGATGCAAAACACCAGAGATGGATTGGCTTTTATAAAGGGGGTTTATTTGGTTACGAAGTTACAGTCTTAAGGCCACAAAGTGTCCAAGGTAACACATCAGCAGTTGGGTACCTTCACTGGAGGATGGCCAGTGGTGTCCGGAAAACCTGCGTTAGCTGGGAAGGCACATGGCTGCATCTGCTCCAAACTTCTGGTTTCAAAATGGCTTTCTCCCAGGACGTTCCTCTCTAGGCTGCAGTTCCTCAAAAATGTCACTCTTAGTTGCACTTTGGATATTTGTCCTCTCTCAGCTTCTCTGGAGCAAGAGTCTGC
>PVKY010001901.1:0-28883 GCA_004027775.1 Bradypus variegatus | reverse complement strand
GACCCCTAAACCCCACCTGTGGGCCCCACCCATCCACAGGGCATTGCGTGGGGAGTGAGAGGACGCATTGGCCCCTGCCTGACTTGGTGCCCCATGCCCCGCCCCCCACCAGCTGAAGCCTGGGCACAAGGGGAACAAACAGCATTCATTCAGGATGGGGACATCTGGTTACAGAGTTGTTTACATCAGGTATAAATACACTTGGCGTTTTACATCACTCAGGCTCCTTGAAAATCCAGGAAGGAGGCCATGGGGAGGGGACAAGGACAGACCCAGCCTGGCCCCTAGAGGCTCCTGGGCCTTGTTCCCCACAGAGGAGGCTGGAGTGAGAGTGAACCAGCCGTCAGGAGGAGGAAGCAAGGTGTGAGTGAACTGAGAGGCCCCACCTGTATGGGTGCCCAGAGAAGGTCACGTGGATGAACCCCTCCCCCGGCCTCCTGCCCTCTGGATGAGGTGGACAGTGGGGGGGGCTCAGGGCAAGCTGCGCCTGGCAGAGCAGAGGTGCTGAGTGGGGTGCCGTCAGGCTGAGTTCCGGAGGTGCGAGGACGGTCTTCAGCTCTGGTCCCCAAAGCCCGGACCTTGGCCTGGGAGACAGGTGGCCCCCACTCCCATGCGAGCTGGTGGGAAGCCCCCTGCCTCCGGCTGGAGCAGCCCTCACCTGCAAGCCTCCTTCAGTCCAGAAACCTCCAAGGCCCAAGGAACAAAGGCTGAACGGTGGGTGTCACCATTTCAGGAGCCTTCCTGGATCAGATCCCAGCTCTGCCCATGGGGCTGTCTCATGGATGAATGGGATAATAGGGGTGAAGTAAGGCCACATATAGACTTTGGGTGGCAGGGTCCCCTGTGGGCTCAACCAACTCAGGGGCCTGGGAGGAGGAAGCCCACAGGAGTCTGGGGAGGGGTGGCTGCCTCTCTCGCCCTCTCATCTGTGCGTATGACTGGCCAGGTGCCGGCCCATGTCCTTGGAGGGAGAAGCTCTGTTGGAGCCCCCCGTGCCTGGATGTCCACCACTGGTCCCACACCCTCAGTGCCCAGCAGTGCCCACACTGTGTTCTCGGGATGAACGAGCCCAGCTCCCTGGCTGCCTCCTTCCCAGCCTTGGAGCTATAGGTCCTTGGGTGAGCCACCGCCCGGCGTGAGTAGGCCCTTGGTCACGGCAGGTCCTGCCCAACAGGGACCGAGCACCGGGGGAGGGGAAGGTGTGGGGAGGGGTGCAGAGGGGGGACACCAGCCCTAGGGCCTGGGACAGCTGGGCCTGGCAGCCAGTGGGGGCCAGGAATGCCGGTGACGAGATGATGGCTCCCACACACGTGCTGTGCAGGCATCAGGGCTGGGGGGCAAGCCAGGCCCCCGCCCCCTGGCAGCCGCAGCCAGCCCTTGGCTCAGCTCCAGGCCCTCCTGGCAGCCCGCACCCCACCCACCCAAAAGCTACTGGAGTCAAGGGTACCCCTTGGTGTCCCCTCTTTTCATGGACCACAGGGCTCCAGTACCGGCCTTGGGAAACCCTGCTGTCCACTGCACGTCCTCATCGGTATAATGGGGATGTAAGTGACTTTCCAGCCACACACCCAGGCCTTCTCCACTGCTGCACCTTGGGGGACAGAATACTCGGCCTGGATCCAAGCTGGGGTGCCCTGGTCACTGCCAGCCCCCACCCCCCACCCTCCTGCTCCCGTCAACAGAGGACACCGGTCACCCCACACATGTAGATGGGGCAAACCTGGGGCTCAGATTCCAGCCCTTTGAAAAGCATCTCATCTGCTTCAGGGGTGGCGGCCAAATGCAAGGGCCGGCCTGGGGCTGGAGGACCCCGCATGCCCAGGGGCCGTGTCCCCTCCCAGGTCCTCCCCGTGTAATCTGGAAAGGGCTCATGGAGCTTAGACACTTAGTGGGAGGCACGTGGGAAGCAATCCTGGAGTCCAGCTCAGAGAAGCTGACTGGAGGCCTCAGCTGGCCCTGGAGAGGAGGACAGAGGTCTCCGGGCAAGGGGAGACCCGGCCTTGGCCCGAGTGTGGGTCACCACAGCCTCTAGTCTTGGCTTTCCCATCCGTAGATGGAGGTGGGAGCCCAATGGTCCTCTGGGGGCAGCAGGTGGGATCTGTTGAGAGCATTCCTGGAGCTGGGGGGCTTTGGAAAGATTGGGGCAATGTCCACGGGGGCAAGCACAGGGGCTCTGGAAGAGCCGTTGCCACCTCTGGCAGCTGTGTGGCCAACGCCCCAGCACTGGGCAGTGGAGGAACAGCCTCTCCTCTGGGATTGTCACCGGTTATCAAAGCATTCACTCCCGGGAAACCCCCTGTGGCTGTCACGCCATGTGACAGTGCAAACCATGGATGCCTTGGTGGGGAACTACAGGGACATGCACCCCTCCCTCCATTCATAAAATGTCTCCTGCCATTTCCTCTCCATCCTTGTTCGTCCACCTCAGTGGCGGGAGGGGGAATACGTCCTTAGGTTGTTCTTTAGCCCTGGAGCTAAAATAATCTCTTTCTGAAGAAGCCCTTCTGGGGGCGAAATGACCGGGGCAAGAAGCCCCCGGCCACCTCTCTGCATATTCAATACTCATAACTGCCCCAGGGAAGGCCAATAATTGGCACTCGGGCCACCACATCCCACAGGAGACCAGGCCAGACATTGCTAATCAACTGCAGCACCATGGCCTTGAATCTCAGTGCAGGGCCCTGGGCAGCCATCACCCATCGATCAGGATGACACTGATTGGCCACCCGCACACAGCAGGTGTCTGGGCCGACCCCACCCGGCTTGAGGAGGGTCATCTGAACCCCGGCCGGCCCAGTCCTGGCCTCTCGTCCCCTTGCAGAGTCTCACCGACTAAGCTTCAGGCCCATTAGCCAGGGCCTGCGGGAGAGCGTGGGCGCCGAGGCCCTGGGGGGCCAGGCCCTTGGAGCTCTTGTGCATGGTGACCGCGTCACCGCTGCTGGGCTCGCGCTCGGCCCTGCGCCGGCGGAAGAGGCCGCGGACGGTGGTCTGGAAGCCGCTGGTGACGAAGCAGTAGACGATGGGGTCCATGCAGCTGTTGAGGCTGCTGAGCGTCACGGCCACGTGGTAGGCCACGAGGCTCCCAGGGCGCGGCACGTCGGGCCACAGCGCCACAGCCACCTGGCGGGCGTGGAAGGGCGTGAAGCAGACGAGGAAGATGACGAGCACGGTGAGCAGCAGCTGCACGGCTCGGACCCGGCGCTGGCGGCCCTGGCGCAGCAGGCCCGGCCGCGACAGGGCACACACGATGCGGCCTGTGAACACGCTGATGACCAGCAGTGGCAGCAGGAACTCGAGGACGGTCAGCGCGAAGATGCGGCAGCAGGGCCTGCCGCCAGCCGCCACTCCCAGCACGGACAGGGTCACGGCGCCGGCCGCCAGCCACACGAGGGTGCACACGGCCCGGGCACAGGCAGGCTGGCGCCAGCGGTGGGCGCCGTCGGGCCGCACGATGGCCAGGTAACGGTCCACGCAGATGCAGGTGAGGAAGAGGATGGAGCAGTTCATGTTGAGGAAGTAGCCGAAGACGTGCGGGAAGGCGCAGCGCAGGCAGCCACGTGTGCCGTAGAAGACCGCGAAGCGGGTGGGCAGGGACAGGCCCACCAGCAGGTCCGTCACGGCCAGGTTGATGGTGTAGATGACCGACGGCGTCTTGGCCTGGGTGCGGCAGCAGAAGACGTAGAGAGCCAGCCCGTTGAGCACCAGCCCCACCAGGAAGATGGCGCCGTGCACCACCATGAGCGCCAGCCACAGGCCCGGGAAGCCCGCGTGCAGCTCCTCGTCCAGCAGGGCAAACAGGTGGAACAGGGGCATCTCGGGCACACTGGCGTTGGCCCACGCTGCCGCCGTGGCGTTGGGGGCCGCCATGGCCGAGGGCCCCGCCGGACACGCGGAAGTTTCAACAGCGGCCAGCGTGGCGCGTCCAGGGCCTGGAAAGAGGGACATGGATGGGGGTTACTGGAGCCCCAGCTGTGAGGATCAGGCCCACCTGGCTCGTGGTCTCCCCACAGGCCCCGGACACCTCCCCGCTCCAGGCCTTTGCCGGGCCTGCTACTGGGGCCTGCAAGGCCTGCCCCGAGCTCACACGAGCAGAGAGGGCTTTTGGAGTCAGACGTGGTTCGAACCCCAGCCCTGGCAGTGGAGTGTTGAGAAAGCACTAACTTCTCTGAGCCTGTTTCCTTACCTGTACGACGGTGGCAAAAACACTTGCAGGATTATCTTCAGGACTGAGTGGAAAAACAGAGGTAATAGGTTGGGGTGCAGGTAAGACAACGCGGCCCGTGTGTGGGGGTGTTTAAAGTCCTGCCTCCGACTTGAATTCTGGCTTCTCTATTTGATTGCTGTGCGATCCCAGGCAAGTCACTTACCCTCTCTGTGCCTCCATTTCCTAATAGATACAACTGGGATCACGGAGCTGCTACGAGGTTTAGTTGAGTCCATCCAAGCAAAGGGCACAGCAGCCCCAGCATGTGGTTAGTGCCCCATTAACAGTTCTGCTCAGATGGAGGCTGGCACATGGGGGGTGCTGTGGGGGGAAACCTTGGGAAGCTCCCCCTGGCCCCCCACACCCATCTTCCCAGCCCCCATCCTCCAGGCCACCCAGCTGAGCTTGCCTCCTCCCAGACTGGCACCAGCTCAGCGCTCTGGGGCCTCGTGAAGGGGTACCCCAGGGGCTCCCTCACTGGTCCCCCACCCCAAACTGCAGAGAAGGATTCTGAGGCCCACGCTGGGTGGCTCGCGGGGGCTGGGGTCTGAACCAGGCCCCAGCAGCAGACAGGCCGGGTGTGAGTCAAATAAACACTGCGCTTCCCTTCCCGGACTTAGGCGGGGGGCGGGGGTGCCGGGGGGCTGGAGGGGCGCCCACTCTGTTTATGTTCCCGCCGGGCGTGTTTAACTCGGCCGTGATTTATCCCTTTATTTATAAACGAAGGGTTAACTGGCCCCCAGCCCCCACCCCTGGCCGGGCTGATCCTCCAAATAAGGACATTTTTGGCTTTTTCGGGAGAAAGGAGAGGCCTTTGGGGAGAAGCAGGGCGGGGGACGGGTGCGCGGGGACATTACGGTGCACGGTGCCCCCTCCCCCACCTGCAGGGGGCGGGAAGACCCCCACCCACTCCCGACGCCCCTCCTGGCAGCCGAGAAGAAGGAAGCGTCTGCCTGAACCGACGGGACCCCTGCCCGCTCCCCCCGAACGGCTGTGTGGCTGCGGGCAGACTTCCACCCTGGGAAATGGAGACGCCCCCTCCTGCTTCGGGGGCTGGGGCACCGGGGCGGGCACAGCAGAGTCCTCACTGGCCAAGGGTGGGGTTTCGGTGCAGCCCAGGCAGGCTCCATAGGGTCAGCAGCTGCCCCTCTGTTCCCCACCTGGGGGGGTCTCTGCTTCCCGGAGGTGCTGGGAGGGCTTGACCACCCCGAGCCCACGCTGATCCAGGCCTCTGCTCGCTGGTCCCGGGGGGGCTCTCTGGGGTGGGGCTCACCCGGCACCCCAGCCCCTAACTGGCAGGCACTGGATGTGCCCATGGCTCCATCCACCCTCCAGCACAGGTGGGCTCGGGGGCACAGGGAGCAGGTAGGGCATGGAGTAGAGGCCAGGAGCTGGGGCAGGGGGCTGGGGGCCTTGTCCCAGGAGGCCCTGGGATGGGGATGGGTGCCACCCACAGTGGCCTTGCCCTGCTAGGAACAAAAAGGAGGCCCAGACACGGCACTGGGAGGAAGGGTCCAAGGAGGCGTGCAGAGCTGGCCCGGGGACAGGAGCTCCAGACAAATTGTTTCTTGATCCCCTTCTATGTGCTGGCCAGTGTTTTCCCATTTGTCGGCGGAGGCTCGCATTAGTGTCACAATCAGAGTCACATTACAAGGGTCACAGAACATCTCCCCTGGGAGATATTCCCAGGGTGACGCCAGCCCTGTGGCTCCTGCCCTCCCGGCGAATCCCCAGGGACAGCCTTGCACACTGGCGGCAATGTGCTCGCGGTGCGCCGGCCCCCTGCCCACCCCAGGGGTCCAGGCCAGACAGAACCAGCAGGACAGCCCACAGGCCGGGCAGGTGAGGAGCGGAGCGCAGCAAAGCACGGGCAGGTTCTTAGCTCTAAGGGTCGGACCTCAAAGCTGAGCCCCGATCTCAGACTCACCCTGCTCACGCTGAGTCCCAGATACACAATGAGCCTTGTTCCCTGTCACACTCCAAGACTTGATCCTAATCACACTCTGAGCTCTGATTCCAGTCACTGACTGAGCCCTGCTCCCCATCACCTGCTGAGACCTCAACCTGGTGAGTCCTGGCTCTAGTCACAGACTGAGCCCTGCTCCCCATCACCTGCTGAGACCTCAACCTGGTGAGTCCTGGCTCTAGTCACAGACTGAGCCCTGATCCCCATCACCTGCTGAGACCTCAACCTGGTGAGTCCTGGCTCTAGTCACAGACTGAGCCCTGATCCCCATCACACTGAGGCCTCAACCTGGTCTCAGAGCCCTGATTCCCATCACATATTGAGCCTTGACCCTGGTCACAGACTGAGCCCTGATCCCCATCACACTGAGGCCTCAACCTGGTCTCAGAGCCCTGATTCCCATCACATATTGAGCCTTGATCCTGGTCACAGACTGAGCCCTGATCCCCATCACACTGAGGCCTCAACCTGGTCTCACTCAGAACCCTGATTCCCATCACACGCTGAGCCCTAAACCTAGTCACACTTGGGACACTGATCCCCATCACACATTGAGCCTTGACCTTGATCACTGCCTGAGCCCTGATCCCCATAACATGCTAAGCCCTGATCCCAATTACACACTGAGCCCTGTTCTTGGCCATAGATGGCCCTCACCTTGAACTTCCTCCAAGCACCCATCTCTCCCTTTTCTCTCTGCCGAGTCTGGCTGTGTCTGTCTCTATATAATAAACCCCCTGCCACCCCACCAGTTACCCCAAACCCCAGCACACACACCCATTTGCTGCCTAACCTCTCACAGTGACTAATGCACTGATTTAAATATCAAGCAGCCCCCTGCTGGGTCACCCCTCATGATCCCTTTGTTTTGAAGGAGGAGGACCTCAAATGGTGGGACTCCAGCGTGCCTGGCCGTGGAGGGGGCTTCCTGGGGAAGGTGGCCCGGTAACCACCTCCAACCCACCACACACGGGCCCTCCCCTCTCTGGGACACTCAGTGCAGTGACAGGCCAGGAGCACTGGGGCTGGGCAGGCCCTTCTCTCCCTGCACCCCAGCTGGGGACCTCAGAAAGAACATTCCTTTTCTGGGCCTCAGTTTCCCCATTGATCCCCGTGCCTCACTGTTGCTCTGGTGTTGCCCGTCCCTCCCCATCCCCAGTACCTGCTTCTGTCCAGGGTGTGCCCTTCTGGCGGGCACACTGGCCCCTCAGCAGAGGGACGCCCACCCCACCCTTGTGTCCCTAGTGACCCCATGTCCCTGCCCGTCCTCCAGTCTCTGTGTCCTCTCCCCCTTGCCTTGACCGTGGCCTCCTGCTAACCCCCAGGACACTGAGTGTCCAGTTCTAGGGCCCTGTCCTTACTGCACCCCTCCTAGTGCCAGCCAGGGCTGGGCTTTGTCCGGGCTCCCCACAGGAAGATGGGGTTCAGGCCGATGGCATGGCAGGCAACGGCAGGAAGCAGGGAGGTGTTTGAACAGTAACAGGCACGATGTCACCACCGCCAACCGTCTCGGTGGACGGAGGGCAAAGTGGTGGACTTGGGCAGCCTCCACTCACCCCCAGGGACCCTTGGATTTGCTAGTAGCCCTCTCTGGGCCTCCGTTTCCTCACCGGTAAATGATGTCACCACAGAGCCTTCTTCCTGCAGTTTCTGGGAAGGCTCATGGGTTCGGTTCAATGGAAGAGGTGGTTGCAGCTTAGCTGCCCATGCTCCGGGACCCCCACATTTGCAGCCGGGAAACCCAGCTCTGCCAGGGGATGGTGGGTCAGAGGAGAGCCCCCAGCAGGTCCTCGGTCCCAAGGGAGGGGCAGGTGGGCCACAGGCGGGCAACCCCTCCCCGGCAGGCAGGCATGGCAGCACCCCCCTGCATGCCACCCTCCCACTCGGCCTCTAAATATAGCCTGGAATGAGGGGAAAGTGGCGAGCCTCGGGGAAAGGAGGAAAGTTTTGTTCCTCCGTGAGGACAGCCGGTCTAGGGGGGAGTGGGCCCCAGGCTGGCAGAGCAGCCAGAAACCTGGGTTCGAGTCCTGCTCTGCCAATCCCTCACTCTGGGAGTGCAGCCGGGTCCGTGGGCCTCGCTCTCCTCAGCTGTTAAATGGGCACTAGTGCCTTTCACAGCCCGAGGAGAGAGGCACAGCCCTGCCCTGGGAGCCTGGTCTGAGGGGGAGGCATCTGGGAGAGACGATCCTCTCCCTTCTCCCTTTTTGCAGCCCAGAGCCAGCTGGCTGGAGCCCAGTGGGCAGGGGCTGGGGCCACGTCCCTGCAGTGCCCAGCACGGTGCCGGAAACTGCTGCAGGGCAGCCATCCGGGGCTCAAGGCCCGGCCCCACCTGCTTACACCGGGCACTTCCTGGGCCAGGCACTGGGGGCAGAGCAGAGGGGACTCGGGCCTGCTCTCCAGGGACCCAAAGCCTGAGTGGCCTGGCTCAAGCCTCAGTTTACTCACTGGTAAATGGGCTGAAGGAGAACCTACCTCTGAGGGCTACTGGGCTGAGGTGTTGCCAAGGACAGGGTGGGCGCGGGAAGCACGAGAAGTTTCATGAAACGCGTGGGGGGGGCAGGGGTCGAGTTCTGCCTGGGTGGGGCCTCTGAGGAGGGTCTCAAAAGGATTAGCGTGGGCAGGGGCTGGGGGGCACGGGAAAGGGGGAGTCGGGGGAGAAGGATCCCATTGGAGAATGGCTGGAAGACGGTGGCCGCAGGATGGACTTTGCACCCCCCCAGCCCCTGAAGGGGAGAGGCCCAGTCCTGGGCGAGACTGAACAGCTGTGTGGGAGGGGAGGAGGTGGGGACCCCAAACTGAGCACCCCGATAAACCCCTCCCATCTGCCTTCCTCTCGGCCCTGGGTTGGCTGCCACTTTCCTCCCTGCCTCTCTCTCCCTCCCCAGCTCCCCTCCCACCACCTGTCTAAAAGAAATGAGGTGTCATAGAGGAAGTGACCTCCTCCACCCTGCCCAGACCCTGCCAGGGCCCTCCCGAGGCCTCGGTCTCCCCATCTTTACAATGGGCAGACTCCAGCTCTCGAGTGCTTCCGCGACGCCCCAGCCTGGAAGAAACCTCTGGGATGGTTTTGGGGCACGTGTCTCTGGAGCTCCAGGCCCAAACTCTGGAGACTGCTCTACAGGGGACTTCTGCGGAATGGGGCAGAGAGAGGATGGGGGAATCCAGGGGCTGGGGTCCTGGGCAAGACCCAGGCCCAGTGCTTCCCAGGCTCCCAGGCAGGACAGCCCGGCCTCCCTCTGTCATTCATGGGCTAAAGTCCCTTTAGCCTTGGCCCTGCTCTGGGTTCCCGCTACACTGGACCGGCTGCCCGGTGAGCTGTAATGACCCGTCAGCGGTGGCCTTAGGCCCCAGCACAGCTGTTCAGCCCCACTCTGGGACTTTGGCTGGCAGCTCCGTCCAATCCGGTCAGATGTGAGTCTCAAGCTGCCGATGGCCATATTCCACAAGGAGAAGCTCCCCGAGAGGAGAGCGGAACCAAGTAAAGAGGGTGTGGTTCAAACACCTGGACCCAGCCCTGCCTGAAGCCAGCTCAGTCCAGGACTTGTTGGTTATATGAAGCCAGTATCTCCCTCTTTGGCCTTAGTCATTTGGAGTTGAGTTCCTATCACTTCCAGCTAAAATAAACCTGACCACTCACTCTTACTCATTGACCAGCTCACCTTGGGTCAGATGCTTCTTCCTTCAGAGAGCCCTCCCTGATTGTCTCAAGTGAATTTGCTGCCTCTTCTGGGCTCTCACAGCACCCCCAGCTCTGTCATTGCCTGGCAACTTATCAGGTGTTCTCACTGGCCTGTGAATTCTTAGAAAGGAGGGGCCTGCAATGTTCAGTAAACACCAAGCAAGGGAGTGAAGGAATGCATGAAAGCCCAGCTTGTACTCCTCTGAGGATGGGGAGCTCACCACCTATCAGGTTAGCACATTGCATTGCAGAACTGCTCTGAAAGTGAGGACAGTCCTTCTATATCGTGGCCCAAATTGGCTCTCCCTGTCCCCAAGCCACAGTCCATGGTCTCTCTGGCATGGCTCGGGACATGCCTGCTCCCTCCACCCCTCCCCTTAGGGATCCTGGCAGGGAGGACGAGGCAGGGAGACGCCTCCCGATTGTACCTGTGAGCTGCCTGGGGTGGGTGCTCTGCATTTTACAGGAGAGGACACAGGGACAGGGAGGCTTAGCTCCCAGCAGGTCCCTGGCTGAGCTGACTCTAAACTCCATGCTTTCCCACTTTGCGAAGGCCCCCAGGGGCTCCCACGGGGCCTCACCCTCACCCAGGCCGCCTAGGAGTCATCCTGTCCTCCCCCCGCCGACCTCCAGGCCCAGCCCTCCGTTTTCCAGGTGAGGACCCTGAGGAACAGGGCGCTATGGGCTGCAGCCGAAGTCACACTGAGCAGGGAGGGTCCAGCTCCGACCCAGGCTGGCTCCCGGGGCCAGGGCGCACCGGGGCCTGGAGGAAGGGGGCTTGGGGGCCTGCCTGTGAGATCCCCCTGCCCACCCCCCCTCCGGTCACCCCCCATGGTGGGCAGTGACAGGGGAAGCACAGGGCCCAAGGGTGAGTGTCCAAGGAGGGAGTCAGTGACTTGTGGGGGGTGGGAGCAGGGAAGGCTTCCTGGAGGAGGCACCTGGATGCACACGGGTGGAGGCCTGGGCTGAGCAGCCAGGGCAGCCATGGTGCTGGGCCTTGGCATCTGGGCTCGCAGGGCCTTGAACGCTGCTGGGAGAGTCTGGACCAAAGCCAGATTGCCGGGGAGGGCAGATTCTGGCCAGAGGTGACCCCGTCAGCCTCCCTGCCAGGCTCCCAGTGCTGCTCACTGCCCGCTCGGCCCCAGGGTGACGGCTCCTAACCCCGGGGTGGGGGTAGGGGCGTCCCTGGCCTCTCTGAACCTCCGTCTCTTCTCCTGTGAGGTGGGGATGTGAGGTGGTGGTTGGGGCCTTAGCTGAGGGAGGCAGATGAGGACAGCGTTCCCCTCTGACGGCTCCAGGTGGGCAGATCCAGAGCCCTGCACACCTCAGGCCTTTCCAGGTTTTGCCAAGACCTGCTGGGGAGATTGGGGGTGGGGGGTATGGGGCTCTGGTTTCTGTGCGCCACCCCCCACCCCAGAGGGCTGCTTGCAAGCAGCCCTGGCAGGGAGTGGGTGGGGGGTGCAGGGGCAGGGTTCCTCCCTGGGAGGCGTCAGGCTGGGGCTCCCGGGCAGCGCTGGGGTGCCCCCTCCCCAGGCTCATTGCATCTCTCTGTCTGACCCCCCCACAGATGGACCCACCTGCTGGCCCCAAACACTCCATGCAGGTTCCAGCCTACATGCCATTGCACGTGCTGTTCCCCCCACCTGGGACCCTTTCCCCACACCCTCTCT
The DNA here is from genome assembly GCA_004027775.1 of Bradypus variegatus. Taxonomy (NCBI): domain Eukaryota; kingdom Metazoa; phylum Chordata; class Mammalia; order Pilosa; family Bradypodidae; genus Bradypus; species Bradypus variegatus. The sequence continues at coordinate 17,364 of PVKY010001901.1, read as the reverse complement.
CTCTCCCTTCCCACCCATAGGACTTTGCTCTGGCATCACCTCCTCCAGGAAGCCTTCCATTCCCTCCCTGGGCTGGCTGGGTGCCTCTCCCTGGTGCTTCCACCAAGTGCCCTGTGCTCCTCCACCCTGGGAAACTGTATTTTCCGAGTCTGCCACCCCCATCAGACTGTGAGCATTGGGAGGGTGGGGACTGGTGGCCTGGCTGGGGTCGGGGGCTCCCACCGGTTCCCTCAGAATCCAGAACAGCCCCAGGCAGAGAAGCGGTAGAATGGATGCCCCGTTGAAACCTGCCAGCCGAGACCCCCTTTCCTCACCCTGGCATCCGATGTCCTCCCCACCTGGCCTGGCCCCTGCCCTAGCTCACCCTGGGTCCTGCGGTGGGCCTGGAATCGGCTCCTAGGTCCCAGCTCCACTCCTCACCTTTACCAGCCCTCCCAGCCAAGCAGGATCAACACCTCCTCCAGGAAGCCCACCCCAGTTGCCCTGGCTGCGGTGTCCATGCTTGTCCCCCCATCACTGCCCTTGGACTCATCAACTGTCTTCACACCCGGGCTCTGGGCCCAAGCCTGGCAGCACCTCCCACTGCCAGGGGACCCTGGGAAGTTATCCTGTCTCTCAGAGTCTCCATGTCCTTGCCTATGTTATAGGGAATCACACTTGTTGAGCAAATGAATGACAAAATGAATGAATGAAATCAGGCAGAGTGGCTGGAGGTGTGGGATGGATTGAGAAACACCTGTGGGCATGCACATGAGCAAGGCACACAGAAGGTGCATACTAAGAGCACTGGGGGCTCAGGGTTTCCCACCTGAACGGGTCCTGCCTGACATGTGGGGTGAGGCCCCGGGCCAGGAGGGTGCCCAGTGCAGGACTTCTCAGAGCCTTCAAGGGCCCATGCCCTGGACTCTCCCAGAGGGGGAGGAAATGAGCATCTTTTCTGCAAGTTGTTAGACCCTGTCCTCTCTCCTGGGCTGGAGCTTGGTGGAGAACACTTTGGGAAGCACTGGCCTAGGGGCGCGCAGCCTCTGGTAGAACCGGAAGGTTCCCAGATTTTGAAATGTGCTCCCAGGGAGCCGGCCCAGGGTGGGGTCTGTGGCCACTTCAGCGTCCCCCACCCGGTGGGGTCTCGGCCTCAAGGACGTGTCATGTCTCAGTCTCCCTCTCGCTCTAGCTGATGGCCACTGACGCTGTTGGGGGCCTCTGCCCTCTCCCTCCACCCACAGCTCGCTGGGCCCCTGCTGGGCAGAGGACAAGACCCCCAAGACTCGGGATGATGCACCTGGCCGGGGGTCCCAGAGGGCAGGTGGAGGGAGGGGGCTCGCCTTCCCTCCAGCCAGGGTGCCCTGAGCATCTGCCAGGGACAGGCATCACCACGGCAACCCTGGGGTTTACAGATGAGGAAACAGGCCCAGAGAAGGGCTGAAGGTCACACAGCACAGAATCAGTGGGGCCTGTGTTCGAATCCCAGATGGTTTCAAACCCAGATGAGGTCCTGCCACTGGCTCCCAGGCCCAGGCAGGAGGTGGGGAGAGGGGAGCGGGGAGCAGGGAAGGAGGGCCCGGATGCCCTATGCTTCTAGGATTTTTGGGGCGCAGGAGTCCCCACGTGTGTCTGGGTATGCTGGGGTCGTGTCCCCGATGGGGTGACCCTCGTGGCCTCTCAAGGCCAAAATAGCCATTATTGGGGAACTTATCTGCCTGTTTATTTTTACGATTATTCTTGGGTTCGTGGCATCTGTTTTAGAATGTCGCCTGCTGTTTCTGGCAGCTGAGCCTCCGCTCGTTCCACCCACCCTCTGGGAGGGGCCAGACTTGCCCCAGGTCCCCTGGCGTGTCCCCGGTGGCCCTGGCCCGAATCTCGGGCCCTCTGCTGACCCCGTCTCAGCTCTGGAAGTGGGGTCCGGCGGGTGCGGGTCAAGTGTTTTCGAGAAGGGCTCGGGCCTGGGAGGCTCCGTCTGGCCTGACTGCCGCGGGTTCCACCATCCGAGTCCCTTCGGCCAAGACCCCCTTGCCCAGAAAGCCGACGCCCACCCCACACCTCCATCGACCCAGGCTCTCCGGGGACGCCACTGCCTAGCACCCCTCACAGTCAGAGCCACAGCCTCCCGAACCCCTAGACCTCCCAGTGCCCTGGACAGCCCTCCACAGGGGGCAGGGGCTGTAATCACCACCATCTGCCAATGCCATCCCTCCCAGGGCCTCACATTCCTCCCGGGACCCCCCAAGACGGGCCCGGCCAGCCCCATTTTGCCAGTGAGGAAACTGAGGTAGAGAGGTTGGGATATGTGCTGGGGGTCCCCAGCCCAGGGTGGCGGGTCTGAACTCTGCCTATCTTGCTGTCTCCCGGCACCCCAGGCCTGGTGGGCACCCAGCATGCAGCCCCCGAGCATGTACGTGGCCCCGCTGTGCGGAGAGGGAACCAGAGGCCCGGGGAGCAGGCAGGACCACGCGCTTGGAGGGGTCAGAGCCCAACTCAAACCCCAGTGCCGCAGAGCGCCCTCAGGCAGACACCAGCCCACCTTAGGAGGGGTGGGTGGGTGGTGGGCGAGGCAGAGGCTGGGGAGGGTCAGCGGCCACGGGCACAGCACAGCACAGCACGAGCCAAGGCCCTGCAGCGGGAACGGGCTCCGGGGAGAGGCTGCTGATGCAGGACGGAGTGGGACCAGGCTGGAGGGTGGCAGGGGTGTGGGGGTGGCCTGGGGCATGGGGGGGGGCTTTGGCTTGACCCGTTTTGAGGGGGAGCCCTGTCATACCCAAGAGGATCAGAAAGAGCAGAAGTCGGGCGTTGTTCAGGCTCCATGCTGCCTCCTCCGGGAGCCCTCCCCGAGCATCCAGCTCGCTGCTCCCTCACCATGCTCCACTCTCTCCAGCCGCGTCCCACCGCCCTTTTGCTCTCCTGCTCGTTGAGCTTTCTCGCTGGACTAAGGCCCGGGCAGGGGCCGGCCCCCTCGGGGCTGAGCGGAGGAGCTGCCGAACGAACCAACAAATGCTTGAAAAAGCTCCTCTGGGTTCCTGAAGCATCAGTTTCCCCATCTGTACAGTGGGTACGCTGGTGCCCGCCTCCTCTCACCAGTCACTGTGGAGACCACCCTGCACGCTCCTGGGAGGTGTTTGGACACCCCACCGCCCACCCCTCAGGGCATTTGCTCCCTGTGGCCCAGAGGGGGCGGTGACCCCCTGGAGGGGGGGTTAGGAGCTCTTGGGACCCTCTGGCTGCAAGTGACTGGACAGTGGGGGAAGAACAGGGGACAAGTAGGCAGGTCCAGCAGCCTGTCCTGAGGCCATGAACTGCGGCCACCACCCCTTCCTTTCCCAGTCCTGTCTGAAGCTGTCCAGCTGCTCTGTGTCTGCCCTGCCCAGCCGCCCTGGCCCCCAGCCAGTTCCCAACCCGCCGCCCCCTGGGGACCCTGCTGCCTTCTCACAGGGCCGCCACGGCCTCACCGTCACTGCCCAGGGAGAGCCAGCAGGCAGCAGGGCCAGCTTCATGAGCCACCGAGGGGCCGGGCAAACTGGCCCACCGGGGCCTCAGTTTCCCCACCCTGAAGTGACAGCAGGATGGTCAGGGCTGGACCAAAGTCCTCAGCCGCAGGGTGTTGGATCCGCTCTCCGCAGGGTGAGTACCAGCTCAGACACTGTCCCCGCAACTCCCTCAACCCCCAGCATGAACCTGGGCCAGTGGCTGTGGTGGCCAAGTCCCCAGATCCTGCCTAGTGCCTCTGGGGTCCCCCGAACCCTCCCCTGGCCCAGCCCCTGGGGCTACCCCACTGCCTTGGCAGGTGGGAAAAACGATCTCCAGCTTTGGGCACCCAGTACATGCTACTGCAGGTCTGTTTGAATGAAAGAATGAATGAATGAATGAATGAAATCCAGGGAAGGGGGTCCAGCAGGACAGGTGGGGCTCTGGCCCCCCAAGCTCTGAGGTGACCTTGAGAGCTCTCCCTGGCCCCTCACGCAGCCTGGCCAGCCGGCCACCCCAGCCTTCCCTTCGGGGGTGTCGGTTTGCTCATCTGTACAATGGGTGCTGCCGAGCAGGACCTCAGCCCGTTGCCAGCTCTGAGCTCTGGCCCTGGCTCTGGGGCAGTCCCTTGAACCCTCTCCCCTCCCGGCAGGGGAGCGAGGATTCCCCCGCACCCACCAGCTCTGGGGGCACCCTGCCTGGCGGGGGAGGGGGAGAAGCCGGCCCCGGCGGTCTCCCGCGGGGGGACTCACCGCACCTCCGTCGGCGCGGGCTGGAGCGGGCTGGCAGCTCCCCGAACCGCTCTGCCCAGCGCCCCGTCGCCGGCTGCCTGGGGCTTGACGTCAGGCCCCGCGCTCCCGCGCCCCTTTTGGTCAAAGGCGGTGGGGCCGGGGGCGGGGCGGGCCTAGGGGGCGGGCCTGGGGGCGGTCCCCGGGGGCGGGGCTGGCTGGCTCTTCCCCGCCCCTGACGGCCCAGAGGAGCAGGGGCCCCCCGTCCCGAGGCGGGGTGGCTCCCCACGCCTCCGTCAGACGGAGGAAACTGAGGCACCGAGTGGCAGAGCCAAAGTGACCTCCCCCAGGGGACGGGGGCGGGGCCGCGGCTCCCACTCCCGGGCTCTGTGCCCCAGGCCGTCGAGGAGGCCACGGGGCCGGGAGAGCGTGGGGGGCTTGGCGGGAGCAGTGCGGGAGGTGGGGCCCACGCGGGCCGGGCTTTCCGCCGGGGAGGGGGCGGATACGTGGAGGGGGCGCGTGCCCCCGCGGCTGCCCAGCAGTCCCCACGCAGGTCCCGTATTGCTCTCGGGGTTTGCGTGTGTGCCGGTGGCAGAGGCGCTGCACACGTGGACTGTGCCCACGTGTGTGTCGTGTGGCATCCCTGGGGTGGCTCCACAGGGCTCCCCGTGTGTCTGGGTGTGTTCATGGGCCCACGTGTGACCTCTGTGTACACGAGCAGCTCCTGGAGGTACAGGCAATCTGGCGGGGTGGGGTGGGGCAGCCGGGCAGGACACCCAGACGGGCACCCAGCGGGTCGGGGCTGCGAGGCTGGGGCCGGGCCAGTATTCCAGGGTCAGGCCAGTTACCACCACATTTCTGGCCTCTGGGCTGCTGTCCCCTCTGCCGCTCCCCCTCGCGTTTCCGGTCCTGCTCCCCCACTCATTCATGCCTTTTCATCACCCACAGCCCAATCACTAAGCCGGGGTGCTTGGCTGGACCCTGGGGCAAGGCCCCCAGGCTCTGAGGGCTCAGTTTGGTGAGCAACACGGGGGCGATACAGCCCACCACAAGAGCAGGGGAGGGAGAGTGGTCAGGGAGGGCTCCATGGAGGGGGCAACGCAGCACTGGGGCCGAGCGCTGTGTAGCAGGAGGCAAGTGGCCTAGAGGGCAGCGGGCAGCTGTAACTGCACATGCAAAGGCCGAGGGGTCAGCAGCATGGCCCGTGTAGGAGCAGAGAGTAGGGGACAAGCGGTGGAGCTGGGGAGCGAGACGGGGGTGTCCACACTACATGTTCACATGTTAGCAAGCCCTGTGGGCACTTGACCCCAAGGGCAATGGGGAGCCATTGAAAGTTCTGGGAGAGGATGGTCCCATCACTCTGAAGCTTCCCACTAGTGCAGGGCTGAGTCCATGAGCTACCATTGTGTCTTTAGAACACTATCCTCTCTGTCCAGTTTGGGGGAAACTGAGGCCCAGAGAGGTGCAGGGACCACCCAGGCCCCTGCTCCTAGGCCCTGCCCCCAGGGGTTTTTCTGGCTGGTGGGGGATGGGAGGGAGTGTGGGTTTAATAGCCTTTCTGTGTTGGGGGGTGGCTTGGCTGTGGGCAGGTCAGGAGGGCCAGCCAGCCGAGGCTCAAATTTTATGAGCTGGTGATGGCAGCTGAGTCACAGGCCAGGCCTCTTGCCCATCTCCGAGGGCCCCGAGGCCCCAGCCTGTGTGCTCAGGCTCGTTCCCAAGAAATCTCGGGTAGAGCCTGGGGAGAGGGTGATAGCAGCACCCAGGACCTCTTGTCCCTGGATGTTCAGAGGTCAGATGGTATCCAGGCCAGGGTCAGGGGCCCCTTTCAGGATGCAGGGTGCAGGGTGCTCCATCAGCACTGCCCAGGTCCCTGGGGGCAGGGGTCTCCAGGGTCACAGAAGAGCCCTTGGGGCCTGTTCTGGTTTGCTAATGCTGCCATTTTGCAAAACACCAGAAATGGATTGGCTTTTATAAAGGGGGTTATTTGGTTACAAAGTTACAGTCTTAAGGCCCTAAAGTGTCCAAGCTAAAGCATCAACAATAGGGTACCTTCACTGGAGAAAGGCCATCGGTGTCCAGAAAACCTCTGTCAGCTGGGAGGCCACGTGGCTGGCGTCTGCTTGCTCCCAGTTTGTGTTTCAAAATGCTGTTCTCCCAAGTGCCAGCATCAACCTCCAACAGCCGTCTTCAAAATAGCCGTCTAGGCTGCAGCGCAAGGCTGGGCCTGTGTGGCTCTCTTTTAAAGTACTCCGGTAATTAAATCAAGACCCAGGCTGAAAGGCTGAGGCCACAGCTCCGTGGGGACAATCCCATCAACAGGTCATGTCCTGTTCAAGGTGTTACTGGTCACATCTCCATGGAAACAATCAAAGGTTCCAACCTCATCCACTCTAAGACGCCTGCCCCGCAAGGATGCCTCAGAGAACATGGTGTTTTGAGGGACGTAACACATCCAAACCGGCACAGGGCCCTGCCCAGTGGGCATCAGGCCACACAACGTCCTTCCCCGAGGGAACCGAACAGTGCAGCAGCACCCCATGGTCTTCCCGGGCTTGTCACTCGTGTGGCTGGCCAGGGCTGCCTTGGCAGGACACGACCTGGGGGGCCTGGTGGACCCCACGGCTCCTGCCCCTCCCTTCCGCTGCCTTGGCTTTGACTCGGAGGCCCGATTCTGTCAACCGGGGTCCCAGCACCGGGCCTGAGAGCCTGGGGCCCCAGGAGGACGGGATCTGATGATCTGCGACCCTCTGGCTGTCACATTTGGTAACTGTATCCAGGACTAATAAGCTTCCCTGATTCAGGGCCAATCCCAGCACTGCAGGGGTCTACGGTTCAGAGCCGTTAAGGCACAAACAAGCAGCACTGCTGCGAAGTGGGGGCAAGGGGGAGAGCCCCTTGGTGCTGGGGCAGGTGGGTCCCCCCATCTGTTCCCCCAACCTGCTCCTGGTGCCAGCGGCTCCAGGCCTCATCCATCCCCCGAGGGGCCCTTGTCTCGGTGCCACATGAGGATGTAAACAGCCCCAGGACCCTGGCCCAGTCTCCTGCTACCTGCCCGGGGGCCTGCAAGCGTAGGGAACTGCGGGGGTGGGGGGAGGCTGAGCTGCGGCAGGAGCCCCCTCAGAGCCTAACCCCACTTTCGGACCCCCAGGCAGAGCCCCTGAAGCCAGAGAGGGATGGAAACCTGCCCCAAGGCACACAGCCAGGGGCCCACCGCAGGGTGTCCAGTCTGTGCATGCCACCCAGGGGCAGAGCCCGCCAGGGCTGCAGGTCCTGGCTGGAATCGGCTCTGCCCTGTTGCCACCTGCATGGCCTGGGGCAGTTTGGTTTTTTACCTGTTAAGCTTAGTGGCTTGAATGATGAAAAGGAGCATAGGCAGGATGGTCCCTCCTTGTTGGGGTCCAACGAGATGTGGCCCCAACCCACAGTGGGCACAGGATGGGCTGGGTGGGGCTGCTGGTGCCGAGGAGGGGAGCCCCATGTGGCCCTGGCAGAGGCTGGGAGGCCCCATGGAGCAAAGGGGAGGCCCCTGCAGGGAGTGGGAGGGGACAAGGGGCTGCCTGGCTTCTGGATGAGAAGGCAGAGAAGCCCCAAGTCCTCAAACGGCAGATCCAAACTAGGAGGGCTTGCTGGAGGAGGAGGCCTTCAGCCTTGGCAGGTGGCTGTGCAGGGACAGCCGAATGCAGGGAAGGGCAACGGCACGCTGGGTGCTCACTCTGCCCCCTGCTGGCGATTCCACGTGTCTCACCTCATTTCTGCAATCACCCTGCAAGACAAGTGCAGTTATGTGCCCCCTGCTTTACAGATATGGAAACTGAGAGTTGGGGGTTGGGGTGCTGCCCCACAACACGTCTTCTCTACATCTCCTCCTGCACAGAGCCTGGCCCTGCTCCAGCCCTCACACGCATGCACGTGCATAGGGACACACATGCGTAGGTGTGTGCACGCAGCTGCATGTTCACACAGACGTGTACACACACACAGGCGCAGCTGTCCGTGCACATGCCCCTCCCAGCCTCCTGGTCATTGTCAAGTCCTCTTGGTTGCGTCTCTGCAGCCCCTTCCAGGCGGGGGCTGGGGCCACGACAGCGGAGGAGGAAGTCTTTCCAAACAGGAAGAGCGCGCATGGGTGGCATTCTGTCTTCCCATGTCAAACATCCCACCCGGGCCCAGCTGGCTCGGCTGTGCCCCGGCCCCGCAGTCGCTGGGGAGGTCGGACTGCGATGGTGGGGGTGCGCCTGGGCCCGTGGAACGGGCTGGCGGGGCCTCAGGGAGGGGCGCCTGGGCTGGAAGACCCCGGGGCCCCCGGGCTGGCCCACCTTTTACTGGCAGAGGAATCGAGGTTCAGAGCTGACCTGGCCATCAGAACTCAGGCACAGCTTGGCCTCTGGAGCCTTCCACGGTGCACCCCTACCCAGGGCAGCTCTGAGATGCTGGGTGAACGGGGGGGGGGTGTCCCCAGGGCAGGGCACTTCCACTGGGCCGAGAGGACAGCAGGACGTCAAGTGAGGGCTTCCTGTGCACCCCTGTCCAGGCCTGCACATGGGTGAGCTCACCAGACCCCCCCCCCAACCTGGAGAGAGGGGGCTGCTGCGTGCAGACCCCCAAAAGTCAGGATAGGAACCTATGACTTCTGGGGCAGGGCTGCAGCTGCTCCTATGCTCAGACATTCCACCCTGGGGTCCAAGGAGGAGACTCTGGGGTCCAACCCTGCTCCCTCCCTCTGCACACACGGCCCAGGCCTGGGAGGGGCTCTGCGGGGCTGAGGCGCTGGCGGCTGGGGCAGCTGCCAGCGTGAGTGCTCCAGGGCACCACCTGCGGGGTGGAAAATGCTGGCCTGGGGCATCAGCCCCTGCAAGCAATGTCACTGAGGTGCAGTGGTAACAACTGTCATTTATTGAGCACTTACTGTGTGCCAGGCCTGGGGCCCATTACTGCAAGTGTAACTTACCCAATTCCCAAAACAAGCCTCGTCGCCATCATTTGCTGGAGGACAGGGAGGCCCAGAGAGGCGAAGTCACCTGCCCAGGGTCACACAGCTGGGAAGGGGTGGATCTGGGGCTGGTACCTGGGTGGCTGCGCAGCCTCCCTCCTGAGCCTCACCCCTCTGCAAACCCAGAAGTCACCCCACTGACCCAGCCTGCTGCCTCCCCGAGAGCCTCAGGAGCTCACCCCCCACACCCTGGCAGCTCCAGTGCCCGGGCCAGAGGGCACTGGGGATGAGCTCTGTTCCCGGTCTAGGGCCCTGCTCTCAGGCAGCTCACTGCTAAGTCCTGGGGCCTCCATGTGCCAGCAGGGGCTGAGAAGACCGCGTCTCCCTTGCCAGAGCCAGAGGCCCACCCAGGTCAAGAACTGGCCGCGTCCCCCGTGCAGCCTTCAGACCTACTTTTTATTTCAGCCCTTCCGGGCCTCTGGGCAGCCCTGGGGGACCGGAACAGCCCCGTCTGGTCTGTCTGTGTCTGTCTGCTCAGCAGGCCTCAGAGGGGCAGCCCTGGGGGACTGGGCACTCCCAGCCTCAATGCCTCCCACACAGCTCTCTGCCCAGCCCTGTCCCCCTTCCCTCGAGAGGAGGGAGTGAGCTCCCCATCTCTGTGAGGCGAGTGGGCAGAATGGAGCCGGGACCGGCACATTCTAAAGCTGCCCAGGGACCAGAGGCACTGGGTGGGCCAGAAGGCTGGGGGCCTCTGAGGAGGGGGCTCAGTAAACGCAAATGCCTACTCACTGCAAAAATGGGCAGGAAGCTCAGGGGAGATGGTGGGAGAGGACGAGCTCCATCCCAGCCCAGCGTGGCTCCAGCCCAGGCATGAGGACTCCATTCTTGCCTTTACTGACTTTCCCAGAGAGTCTTCCAGAGTGGTATAGGACCCTCTACGGACAGGAAGTTCTTCCTAGTGTCTAACCTAACTCCCTCCTGCTGCAGCTTCATCTTATTCTTGCTGGGTCTCAAGGATCCAGAGACCTGGGCCTGCTTGCCTCACCTTCTCCTACAAGGGGACAGGTGGCTCCTTTTTGGTTGGTGGTGGGGCCAGGACAGGTGAGACTCATTGCCAATATTCTCCCTCCTGTTATAGGGAGGAAACTAAGGCTCAGAGAGGGCAGGGGCCTGAGGCCACCCGGCAAATGGGAGATGGAGCCGGGGTCTGAACCAATGGTCAGTCCCAGGGCCTGGGGCTGTCCCCTCCTACCTGTGGCATGCACATTTCTCCACATTGAGCCCTCCCACGGAGGTGGGTGGGTGGCAGGAGCCTGGGCTGGGTGCCCAGGACAAGCTGCAGTCTCCTCCTAGACCTTGGTCTGCCTGTCTGGGCAGTGGGGGCGAAGCCCAGCAGAGGGTCACCATTTATGGAACTCGGGGGGCAGCTGGTGGGGCCGGGAGGGGGGCGCTGTTTCTGTTGGCCAAGAAGATCACTTTCCTGAACACTGGTGCCAGGTCCCCCCGGGGTCTGCAGGCAGGGAGGGTGCTGGGAACGGAGTGGGCAGGCACCAGCGGGCGGGCAGTGTGGGCAGGGCCAGCGGGGGGCCTTGGCGGGATGGCCCGGGCTGGGCAGGGAGCTGCAGGCCAGACCCCCATGCAGCTGCACACCCCTCACCTGGGATCCCAAAATCCAAACTGCTCTGAGATAGGACGGCCTTTATGCAAGTTCAACATAAACTCAGTCACCCCCATGAACAGACCAGAACCAGCCTGAGGGCAATTACAGTCATTTATCCCACCTGGTGGGAATACTGATGTTTCACTGCAGAGAGATTAGTGGGTTTGATTGGGGGGTGGTGGTGAGGGGTTGCTCCAGGCTCCATAGGGGTGGGAAGATGCATTTCACTGTTTTTCTAAAATCTAAAAAATCCTAAATTCTGAAACACACACAGCCCCCAGATTTTCTCCAGAGGCGACTGTGGGCCTGGTGACCTTTGGCGTTTTACAGGTGCGAGAGCTGAGGCTCGCAGGGCGCCTTCCCCTGCACTGCTGCCCCCAAACGCGGCCCCTTCTGCCCCAAGCCACCTTCCCTGGAGGCCTGCCAGGGAGCTCTGTCCCCACCAGCGGCCCGGTGCCTCCAGGCCTTGTCCCTGTCAGCAGCTCTGCCCCCAGCCCCTGGGGCACCTGTCCAGGTGGGGCTGGGGTCCTCCTCCACTTGGCTCCTCCCTGGCCCAGGTGGGGTCCTCAGAACCTTCAGGCGGGAGGGGAGAGAGCACGTCCTGCTCGGTAACTGACCGGCTTCGCGGCCCTGGGCCTGGGCTGGCTCTCTCGGAGTAGGGAATTGAGCCCCCCTTCCGCCCAATTCTTGGGGCCATTTGGGGACTCGGGGTTCAGCCTGTGTCCAGGGTCAGGGCTGGCATCGTGGCCAGGTCACCCAGCCTGGGAGAGTGCCACCCCGTCATCTGGCCCAGGCACTTGCGAGGAAAGTCTCCCGCCCTCCCAGGGGACCCTCGCAGGGCGATTCTGCTGACCTCTCTGACCCGCCCTGCCCCTGCCCCTGGGGCTTTCTCTTTCAGCTGGGGACAGGGAGATGTCGGATGTCCCGTCCCAGGCCCTTCCCAGGCCTCCTCCCTTCTGCCTTTGGTGGAGTCTGGGCTCCACCAGGCCGGCCTGTCTGGGGGCCCGCAGGCCACTTCCTGCTTACAAGACCCGTCAGGGGGACAGAGACCAGGCCCGGAGGTGTTTAAGAGGCGGAGGGGTGGGGGACTGAGTGCGAGGAGGAGCAAGGGGGCCAGCGAGGGGTGAAGGTGTGCTCATGGGCCCGCCCGCATGGCTGCCCTTGGTCAAGGCCGTGTTTTGATGGTCAGCAACCTGTGCCCATCCCTGCCCATCCACTGGCCCTAGGTGACCTTTGGTGGCCCTGGGCCTCAGCTTTAGGTGGAGGGAGTGAGGGTCCAGCTGGACATCGTGCCTCAGGCCTGCTCTCCCCCTGGTGAGCTGGACTCCAGGCTCAGCACCCCCACCCCTCCAACCTGCTTTCAGGAAATGAGCCACGTGTCCACACTGAGTGCCTGTCCCAGGCCCTGCGCTTCAGGCTCCTCCTGGGGCAGGGGTTGGGGGTGTCGCCGAGAGCCTTGAATCTGTCAGGGACGTCAGTCAACAGGTTCACAAACACAAACGGACAAAATGATGATGATCATGATAGGTCATGACAGTGATCATAGCAGCAGCAGCAGGATGGATCCCAGGCAGGCCGTGTCTGTGACCAGGGTCAGGGCTCAGTAAAAGTGCTCAAGATCAGGGCTCAGCATGTGAGCAGGATCGGGGCTCAGCATGTGAGCAGGATCAGGGCTCAGTAAGTGCCCAAGATCAAGGCTCAGTGTGTGACCAGGATCAGGGCTCAGTATTTGATCAGGGTCAGGGCTCAGACTGTGAGCAGGCTAAGGTGTGTTCAGCGTGTGATCAGATTCAGAGGTTATCATGGAACAGGAGTCAAGAATTAACAGTTTTGATGAAATTGTCCATTCTGAGGAGGTGCAGGTGGGAGGACTGGCTGGCACACATGCCCCAGCCTCCATGCCTGGTCTGGGGTGGGCATCACTGATCCACTGGGCTCTCACTCCCCCTGAGGCTGGACAGCCCTCCAAGCCCCATGGCCGGCCGAGGGGACCCAGTGCAGGCTCCTTCCTTTGCCGGGAAGGAAGCTGAAGCCCAGAGGGACGGGGATCACCAAAGTCGCTTGTGGGTTCCAGGTGAAGGTTCAGCTGTTCCTAGTTCAGTGTTCTGCCCACTGGGAGCTGGGCACCCTGGAGATGCTGAGTAAACTGCTCTGGGCTGGGGCCTGGGAATCAGCATTTTTCAAAAGCTCCTCAGTGATTCTGCTGTGCAGGCAGGAGTGACCCGAGGAGAGGCCGGTCAGAGTGGACACAGGGTCCTCAGCCCCCTCGGGTGGATGCTTGGTTGCTGCGCTGTCGGTTTGTGTTCCATCTTTCCTTCATTGAAGGATAAATGGGCTTTACTTTGTTCATGGGCTTGTAGATAATTATTTTTTCCTCCTGTAAATCAAGTCCTGTTTAAATCCCACTGAAATCCTTGGGGCCGAGCCCCCACTGCCTGCTCCTCGTCTCCGGCCCCGAGCAGGTTTGTTTAGGGCTGGCTGACACATCTTCTCCTGCCGCCTCGGCGTGTTTACGTGGGGCTGTCAGTGGAAACTCCAGGTGTGGGCGGGAGGCCGCGAGTTTATTCTGGCAGGGTCCTGGCGGGGAGGGCTTCACAGCACCCCGTCTATGTGGTGTCTTGGGCAGCACTGTCCCCAATCGTGTCCCCGTGCCCTTTTCATGGGTGAGGACTCCGAGGCTTGGAGAATGACGGAAGTGCAGGAGGACACCCAGCAGGCAGGCCAGGCACAGAGCCAGGTTGCAGCCCCAGGCCTCTAAGTTCCTGCTGTTCTGAGAAACCCTGGAAGGCTTCTCGGAGGCGGGATTCCAGCCAGCGCTCGGCTCTCAGCCCCAAGCACCTTTTCTGCGTAGCTGGGTATCCTCTGACCAATTGTAGATCCCCTATGCCCTCCTGGCCAATGATTGGTTCAAGGGTGGGTGGGCCTAGGCTGATTTGGGCCAGTGAGAGGCAGCCAGAGGCTTGCCTGTGGGTTCTATGCTGTCTCCTCTCCCCAGAGGGACAGGCAACATTTTTGTAGCCATGAGGCCTGCCTAGAATATACGTGGGAAGAAATGGAGGGCAGAGCACTGCACCTGGAGCTCTGGTTGCTCTGTGCCTCTCATGTGAACCGGTAAGTTTCCTCCCCGAGGAAGCCAGTGGAGTCTGGGTTTCTATCACCTGCTGCCCAAAGTGACCCGACGAGCAGCCCAACCATAAGCCCATTCTCCTTATCTACGCATTTGCCTATTCTGGACGTTTCCTGTCGATGGAACAATTCAATATCTGCCCTTTCATGGCTGCCTTCTTTCACCGAGCATAACGTGTGGGCGTGTGCGTTGAGGCTTTGTTCCTTTTTACGGTGGAATGATAGTCCACTGAGTGGACAGAACGCATTTTCTTCACTCATTCTTCAGGTGATGGGCCCTTGGGTGTTGAATTATGCTGCTGTGGACACTCTTGTACGAGTGTTCGTTTGCACATTCACTTGTGTACTGAGTGGAAGAGGCCCCCCCTGTGGGAAACTAGCCTGAGCTGGGAGTGCGTCCTTGACGTGCTCGGGGGTGCATGCGGGACATCAAGTCTTGCCCGGACAGAGCACTGACCAGGGCAGCACCCGCATTGTTGATACAAGAAGCTGCACGTCTTGGATGGTCTGTCCTGGACCCCCCTGTCTTGCTAATTTCCATCTGGCCTGCATAGAATGCCGCGCGGGCACGCCCTGTAATAGCTGTCTTGTGGCTGTGAACCTAGATTCACAGCCTGTGTCCTGAACCTAGATTGCCCCTTCTGATATGCAAACAGGATACAGACATGTGCACCTGGGGTCCTCTGTGTGCTCAGGACCTTTTATCTGTGGAACCAAATAAATACCTGGAGCAAAGGTGCACTAGTATCCACTTAGCACACGATGCTACATGTGTCCCCTGCTCCCTTAACTCTTAACTTCGTGTCTGTGTCTCATTCCTGCGCCGCCCTGTCAGCAATACCCCCCACCCTCAATTCATGTCTACTTGCGAATGGGAGCTTATCTGGAAATAGGGTCCTGCAGATGCGGTTCGTTAGGACACGGTCATGCTGGAGTGGGTGGGACCTAAGCCCAGTGACCCGTGTCCTGAGACAAAGGGACTTTGGACACTGAGACGCAGACACACAGAGGGAAGGCGGCCACATGAGGACAGAGACAGGGATGGAGAGGGGTGGCCACAAGCCCAGGGCTCCAGGGGACACCCGACATGGAAGAAGCCGGGAAGGGGCCCCTCAGGGCCTTTGGAGAGAGCGTGGCCCTGCCGGCACCTCGAGTTTGACTTCCGGCCCCCGGAACAGTGGCAGAATGCCTTTCTGTTGTTTGAAGCCCCCCAGTCTGTGGTAGTTTGCTCTGACAGCCCCAGGAAACCAAAATAACCTGGCTTCAGTGCCTCTTGGTATATACCCAGGTGCCCCTTCATCCCACTGATTACTCTCAGTTGTAACTTCGTCCAGCTGTGCCTCAGTTTCCCTGTGTCTAAGCAGGATGTGGATAATCCCTGCCTCAGGGAATTGCTGGAGGGCGTTTTCCCTGCTCTCATCTCCCTTGTGGGCCTGTTCACACCTCCTGCCTCCAGGGCCATGAGTGCTGAGCACGGGCACGGGGACTGCCGTGGGCCCACATACACCTGCCACATCATCGGTGCTGAATGGCGAATAAATCCTGAAACACTGCTCCACCGTGGCCTGCTCTGTGGGGCTGTGTTTGCAAAAAGAAACTTGCTGCTAAAGGAATAAAAGTGTGTGATGACACCACTCTCAGCTCTTCTGCTGCCTCAGCTAGTGCCACCCAAACGCACTCAGGGCCAGGCAGGGGGCACCAGTCGGGCACACCCCTGCTGGGGGATCTGTCTGCCTTGGTGGGCGGCCCCTGCCCTGAGCCCAGAGCAAGGTGAGAGTGTTCACTGCAAAATGCCATGCATGGGCACAAGCGAGGTGGGACTAGACCTCACCGGGTGGGACTGTAAACCCGCCCCAAAGAAAATTCCCTAAAAGGAGCTTCAGAGGCTGCTGTGCCCAGGACAGCTGGCAGGTCTCCCCTCCAGAGCAGAAAACTCCTCCCTCATCTTCCACCAGAGGAGCCCCTGCCAGCCTTGGTTCCCTCCAAGGACGGGGTGCTCACTGTCTTGCCAGGATCTGACTCCATTTTGGCTGTTCTTTTCTAAGTACTACTAGAAACATGGGTATCTCCCCAACCCTTGGCCCCCCCTTCATCCTGAACTCACATGCTCCTTCTGCTACTGCCCTGCTTTGGCACCAGCCCCTGTCATGGTGTGGCCTTCAAGTGCATCTAGAACACTCAGGCAGGCAAGTAGCGAAGAGCGTTGGCCCCGGAGAGTCCCAGGTTAGCCTCTGGCTCCTCCACCTCTTTGCTGTTTGGCTTTGGGCCAGTCCCTCCTATTCCTGAGGCTCAGCTTTCTCCTCTATTAAATGGGGATAATGGGACACAGTGTTAGCCATGCTCGGCTGGGGCGCCGCCCATGGCGTGTGCTCAGTGGATGCCAGCTGCACCCCCACGGCTGTGACTGACGTGCCCCTCCCCAAGCCCCCACATGGCAAGGCCGGCGCATGTCAGAGCAGCATTCGGGGCCATTTGCTGGCATGTCCCCATGCCCAGGGGTCCAGCCCCACCCTGCAGAGCTGTGCCTGCAGGTTCCCAACGCGGTGCGGTTTATGCACCTCTGTGCCTTTGCACATGCTGTTCCCCTGCCCGGGATGCCCTTCCAGCCCTTGGCGGCTGCAGCAAAGCCACCCTACAAGACCCGACTGTAGGGTCACTCAGCTTTGTGCCTGTTCCCCTCCCAGCCCCCAGCCCGCCTCTGGGGGCCGTCATTGCAGGGTTTAGCACACCTTGGGGTTCAGCCCCGGCTTGCTGCTCAACGCTTGGACACTCCCAGGACGGGAGACTCACCATGTAGCAGGCCGTGTTTTCCTTCAGCAGTGGCAGCTCCCTGGGAACGAGGGCTGGGCCTCCCCAAGAAGGCTCCCGGTGGGGAGGTCAGCAGCCCCGAAGGGGCCTGAGCCGGCTGGTGGACCAGGGCGCAGTGTTCGCTCCATCTGCGGGCGGCAGCGAGCAGTGCTGCCCCCTGGTGGCCTCCGCCCGCAGCGCCGACGCCTCCCCGCGCTGCTTCCCGGAGCCTCGCTGAGCTCAGGCCCCGAGCGCCGCCTGCTGGGCACGGGAGACGCGGTGGCGCGGGGACCGCAGGCCCCGGGGTGCCTGGGCCTGGAGACAACAGGCGCCGCCAATACCTCTGGGCCTCCCGGGGGTGGGCGCTCCTTGGCCTGGGCCAGTCTCCAGGGGCGCGTCCCTGTTGGGGGTCCCCTGTTCCGTGGCCAGGCTCTGTCTCTGGAGCTCCCCAAGGGTGCTCACTGCTTAGGGCCCACGCATGCCAGATGCAGAGTGCCTGGCCCGACGGTCCCTGCTGCTGCCCACCCCCAGATCAGGGGGCCACCCAGCTGACCCCTGCCCACCACCCATCTCCCAGGCAGCCGGCCCTGCTCTGCCTCTGTCACCCACAGCTCCAGGCCTGATGCCCACCTCCACCTTCTCTGCGCCACCTCCAGGGGATTGGTGGGGGCAGGCAG